>VSMD01066491.1:0-43361 GCA_008750895.1 Mirza zaza | reverse complement strand
AAAAAAAAAAAAAACAATACTAACGATGATTAACATTTTATATCCATAGTCTAGTTTGTCCGTTATGACAACTGTGTGATATAAAATGTAGAACAATTTTTAGGAAATGAAACTGGGATGCTCAGAGCGAGTACATTCCTAATGAGAGGTAGACTCAGGAATAAGTAGAGAGATAGCAGTGAATTTTACCCTCAAGTGAGACTGTCACCCCGATGAGGGCAAGGCCTTATCTGTACTGTTCACCAGCTTATGCCCAAGACCGCAGAGCAAGTGAATGAGTGCTGCCTTCTCTGTGATGAGCCTAGGGGTGCCCGGGCTCCAGGTCGGCATAGGCGGGCCCCTCTTGGTGGAGTGCACGGGGCCTGGCCTGTGTGGGGAGGCTGGGCAGCAGCACTTGGAGCCATCGGCCCATATCAGCAGTGATGCCAAAGACAGGATCTTAAAAGGAAAGGGCCAGTCTGCTCTCTGTTTTGTGCTTCACAAGAGGAGAAAAATAAAACCTCAGTTAAAGCAGCCTAGGCATTGGGAGAAATTTCTTAACCTGTAGGGATTTATTCTTGCTGGAACCACTAAGGGAAGTTATAGAATCATTCTTTCTGAAAGCATGCTAGAATCAGATGGACCAGAGATGCTCAACCATTTTTCTGTCCCACCTGTGGGACAGAGCCATGCCCCATACCACCATAAATAACAGTGGTTCCATGCACCAGTGAATTCTCACCTTGGGGATTGGGGAGACACATCCTTAGGGGAGCATATATCAAAATGTCTGGAGCGGGTGAGACATGTGTGGTTTAAAAAGAGATTTTGAGTCTCATTAGGTACCTGTTATCGCCCACTAGAATTTAAACATTTCATGAAGACATGAATTTTTGTCTGTTTTCTTTAGTCCTGTATCCAGCACCTAGAACAGGGCCTAGCACATAGTAGGTGCTCACTAAGTATTTGTTGAATGCATAAACCAATGATATGGTCCTTTATTAAATGTATCTTTTCTTACCTCTAGTTGAAAACAGCTGAAAGTCCTTAGTGTAGCAAAGGGACTCATTTAGTTAGGGGACTGGGCTGACAACCTTTTGCTTCTATGGTTCTGTAAAATAAATAAGAGAGACCTAGGGCCTCTGTCAATTGTGAGTAGGTTGGGATCTCCCCAGGCTCAAGCCTGGCACATTGCCCTGCTGCTGCCTACCCTAGGGAGGGCTAAGGCTTATTCTGTTCACACTTCCTCACTGAGCAGAGTCTCTTTGGTCATTGGCTTGGCTGGGCACTGAAATTTCTCATCTGTGCCCATGTACACATGGGATGGCTCTTGTTTGACTTGCCCTTTTAAAAACAACTTAAGCATGTTGAGGTTTCCTGTTGATCGGGGGCAGCCAGAAGCCTGTGACCCAGTGGGGAATTGTTGGCCAATCCCTGACTCACCCGAGCTCCAGTTTTCTCTGTGTGATCAAGTGGTGACAGCAGCCTGGCTCAGGGGCAGCTGGCTGCCTTCCTGGGGATGGCATGGCACTCTGGAGCCTGCAAGGCTGGACAGCCCAGCATTGAGGGCCATGGCATTAGGGTCAGGTAGGCCTTTGTAGCAAGCAGTGTTGGGAAAAATCTGCTGTCTTTGAACTAAAACTGGAAAGAATTCTGAAAGTTGAGAGTGATTAGCTTAGTAGACCACTAGAAATGTGTGCTGAAGAGGAATTATGCTTATGGTTCTCTTCAGTAAACTCACCTGTACCTTTTCCTTTTTTTGCTCATCGTTCTCTGAGCATCTTCCAGATGCTGACTGTGTGTCCCATGACCTAAAAAGAAATCATGATCTAGTAGGGAAGACTAAGAGGTCTGTGATACTTTTAAATGCTGAATTCTAGACAGGAGTTTGCCCAGTGCTGTGGAGATTTCTGTCTAGGGTCTGGGTGGTTCACAAAGATAGCACAGGCACTGCTTCCTCTTTAGAAAGGCAACCCAGCATAGTGTAAGTTCATGTCCTGGCATCACTTACCAGCTGAGTGACCTTAGATGAGATATTTAACCTCTCTTTGCCTTAGTGTTTTTCATTTGTAAAATACATGTCATAGAAAAATGATTATAACCTTACAGAATTTTTGTGAAGGTTAAATGAGTTAATATACGTAAAAACATTTATTTAGAACTGTTTCTGTATTTGCTAAGATCTGTTTATGGATTTAGAGCTGGGAAATGGCTGATGCTCATTGGATGTGACGACCCTGCTGGAGAGCAGAGCCACCTGAGGAATTGGTCTCCCTCCCCGTTAGCCTCCTCATGGAGAGAGTGAAGAGGACTCTCTGCTGAGGGGCCCTTCTGACCTTTTTGAGGCCCTAAAGAATCCTAATTCTGGTCAGGACCCAAGCTGAGGAAGCCAGATCTTGTGTCCAGTAGCAAAAGTTTCAGGGGAGATAGGGCCTTGTTAAGGGGAAAGATCAAAGGGTTTGAGTGTACATATCTGGGGCTACTTCAGGAAGCAGCGTGCTAGTGCTGCCTGTACCAGCTCATGAGAGTTGGTCATTAGCTTCTCTTCTCAACTCCACATTCAATGATGTCACATTGGCAGCTCAGCTATAGTAGGAATATTTATGCTATGGAAATTGGCAAGTGCTACCAATCTGTGCCATCTCCCCGAGAGAGCTGGTTGTTAAGCATTTCTCAGGACTCTACTGGTCTTAGACTCTTGAAACAGTCACAGAACAGGCTTCTGTTCCAGACATTATTCAGGGGATGAGTTGGGCAGAGAGGCCTGTTGAGTTTGGCCCGCTGTGGTTAAGGAACTGTTTCTCTCCTTGAGGACAGCCTTTTGAGGGTATATTACTTGAAGAGAGTATTTTTTAGCTTGAGAATCCTACAGGAGAGAGATACTGAGCTCTCTAAGAATAAAACATGATGCCTCTGGTTGTTGGGCTACTCACTGCCATTTTCTTTTTTCCCTTTCTTCTTTTTGCCCCCAGGTCTCAGTCAGTCTCTCCACCTCCAGTTCTCTCCCCGACGAGGAGTCCCATCTACCCCCTCAGTGATAGCGAAACCTCAGCCTGCAGGTACCCCAGCCACTCCAGCTCCCGGGTGCTCCTCAAGGACTGGCACCCCCGTGATCCTTCACCCCAGAATCCTCAAGACCCCTCCCCAGACACTTCACCACCCATCTGTCCGCTCAAGACCACCAGCTTTGGTTATTTGGACAAAAGCCCTTCAGTGTGCAAGAGAGAGGACCAGAAGGAGAATGTCCAAGGTGCAGCCCGGGATGTAGAGGGCGTGGCTGCTTGCCTCCCCCTTGCCCAGAGCACACCATTCCTGGGACCAGCGGCTGGCCCACGGAGCATCTTGCTGACCCGCACTGGCACCCGTGCCCACAGCCAGGGCATCCGGGAGAAGATTTCAGCATGGGAAGGTCGCCGAGAGGCCTTGCCCAGGATGAGCATGTGTGGAGAGAAGTGGGAGGGCTCTGGGGGTGAGTGGGCAGCCAGTGAGGGCTGCCCCAGTGTGGGCTGTCCCAGCGTGGTGCCGTCCCCCTGCAGCTCAGAAAAGACCTTTGATTTCAAGGGCCTCCGGAGGATGAGCAGGACCTTCTCCGAGTGTTCCTACCCTGAGACCGAGGAGGAGGGAGAGGCACTCCCTGTCCGGGACTCTCTCTACCGGCTGGAGAAACGGCCAGGCCGGAGTGAGCCCAGTGCCTTTCTCAGGGGGCATGGCAGCAGGAAAGAAAGCTCAGCAGTGCTGAGCCGGATCCAGAAAATTGAACAGGCCTTGAAGGAGCAGCCAGGCCGGGGACTACCCCAGCTCCCCAGCAGCTGCTACAGTGTAGACCGAGGGAAAAGAAAGACTGGAACCTTGGGCACCTTGGAGGAGCCTACCGGGAATGCGGGTCTGAGTGCTGGCAGCCGGGCAGTAGGAGTGGCTGGAGTTGGCGGGGAGGCGGGCCCACCCCTGGAGAGGGAAAGCAGTGGTTCCAGTAAGCCAGTGAACCCTGGAAATAGCCCTAGCTCCCAACTGCTGCCATTGAAGAGCTCCCCTGATCCCGCTGTGAACCCTGTTCCCAAACCCAAGCGCACCTTTGAATATGAGGCCGACAAGAATCCCAAGAGTAAGCCAAGCAATGGTCTACCTCCTTCGCCCACACCTGCTGCTCCACCCCCCTTGCCCTCCACCCCAGCCCCACCAGTTACTCGGAGACCCAAGAAGGACATGCGTGGTCACCACAAGTCCCAGAGCAGGTAACGCTCCAGTGTCTTGTAGCTGGGCACAGTGGCTTGCTTTTAAATAGAAGATGCAAAAGTGATAGTTTTGTGGGTCACAGTCAGTAGTGCTTTATAAGCTCTGAAGCACTGAATAATTGTTAAGTGGTAGTTGTAGTGAAAACTGAGATCATTCTGCTCTTATATGATACTTGAACGTAAGTATGAGGGTGAAAGCACTTCTTCCCTGTGCTATGCACTGAAGGTATTGGCTGGGTTTGCCCTTCGGGTAGAGCTGGATTGTGTTCTAAGCCCTTTTGGAGCTTCCTCAGTCCTCCATGGGAAGGTTAGAGCCACCTTACTTTCAGGTGAAGTAGGCAGTCCCTTTAGGACTAGTAGGATCTTAGCCTCCCTACCACCTGAAGTGCCAGCATTAGAAATTTATTTCAAGTGAAACATTATCTGAATACTGCATTTTGTCATTACCATAGTAGGGTCAGCAAATATAACACAATTTACTCTCTTCTGAGGGCCTCCTGACCACATAGGAACCCTGGGCCTATATCAAGCAGGGATTCTTAGATTGTGAAAGGGGAGACTGATGGAAAAAAGAGTTGAAAGAACATTTTACCTGCTTCTTGGCCAGGTCCCAGAATGACCTGTTCCAAGGCTCACATTGGTTTCCTGGTCATTCCTGGCATTTCTGACCCTGGACTACCAGGGCCATCTCCCCAGAGTGACCTGGGATCTGGGGCTGCCAGAGTTGGTGAAAGTTGACAGGCGTCTTTTTCTCTGAATTGGGGTAGACTGGGAGTCAGCTTCCTTGGGAAGAGCTGTCCTTCTACCCCCTACTGCATTTCTCATCTAACCTAGGCATTCAGGTTTGTTTTACTTTTGGGGATTTTTCAGTCTGTTCTCATACTTCAGGTTTCATCCAACATCTCCCATCTCATATGTAAACTTTCCTGCCACGTGCAGGGAGGAAGAAAGCACAAAAGTTCAGACCCCTGAGCCAGAACAATCCTTGGCTAAGGGTAATCCCATGTTTTGGCCCACCCCAAAATGTTCACTGGCTCTTTAATTCTTTAACAGCCTGCCAAGAGTGTTGGCTTTGTCCTTATTCATCCATTTCTGTAAACATCCACCCGGGGCCTGCTGTGCTAGTTGAGGGGACACAGAGGCAAATAAGACATGGTTCATCCATTCAAGGACTTCACGGTCTGGTGCACAGATAAATCGTATATACTGTCACATGCGTCATGACCCGCATCAATTCAGGACACTGCAGAGAACCAGAGGGGCGGCATCCAAATTAGACTGGGGAGTAAGGGAAGGTTCTTCAGAGAGAGAGAGAGAGAGTTGCTAGACTAAATTTAGAGGAGCAAAATGTAGTTAACTAGGTGTCAAAAGGGAGTGGGGGGAGAATTAATCAGCCTGAAGGTTTTACATATATTTCCACACACATTACATCTGTGTATAATATATACATACATATACTATATATGGTGGAGTCACTTCATATAAGAATTAACTTAGCAAACTTAAATTTGTGTTCTTGGAAAAAGAGAAACCGTTCCAAAAGTGCAGTCTGTTAGTTTGCCTTCACCCAGAGTGAGCATATTTCCCTCAGCAGTTTGAGATGGTAAATTTGTATCTGGTATGCTAGGTGTGATTCTTATATTTCATATACCTTTTCATTTAAAAAAAATATAAGCCAAATATTTCTTCTGGTATTCAACCAAACAAAAAGAAATCTATTAAAAAATCCTGGGGAGAAACTGATTATATGTTTTAATGAGAGACAGTCTGTTGGTCCTCAGGTGGTACCCTCCTGGAGGATTTTCAAGGGTCATTTGGCTGAACATCATTTGTGTCTTAGTTGCTATCTTGGGATCTACCTGTTTAAGGTGCTGACTCTACCATATATGCTGGTGAAAACTTGGTCTCACACCAGTAGAGATCCATGGGCCAAAATTTGGGAATCGTACTCAGCCATTGTATATTTAACTAATTAAGAAGTATAGGCCAAAGACAGAAATCTGGGAGTCATCGTGGTACATGTGGTAGATATTGTGACGGCCCATGGGTATTGGGCCCCTAGAAAATGCAGAGCAAGAAAAAGAGTCCTGAAGACAGAACTTGGAGAGACCCCATCATTGAAAATGGGAGTGGAAAAGGAGAATCCCTCACAAGAGCCTGAAAAGTAATGACCAGAGAGGTGGTTGAAAACTAGGAGGGAATGTGTCAGAGGCCCAGGGAGGAGACTGCCAATGCAGAGAGTATTCAGTTCTTGTCCTTGAGGCACTTTTGGCCCTTGACTTGCACCGCAGGACTCCTTAGAGGAGTTGTCTAGTAAAGTAAATGAAGAGAGAAAGGACTTCATTGATGGTTCCCAAAAGAAGAGGATGAGAAGAGGGATTCGATCATTGCTTTAGATGAGGTAGTACCTCTCCTATGAAGGAGGCGAGTAGAGAATGCTATGGGTTCAAGGCACCTTAGGAGGGGAAGGTTATTTGGGGAATGGAGAGGAGCAGGCTACTAGCTGAAGGAACACTGGATCTTGGACGGAGCTTCTAGCTGCAAAATGTCCTCCCAGCTCTACCTTGGAAGTTGTATGATTTGTTTGAGGGCTCAGCCCTTCCTGTTTCAACAAGCCACCCAGCACCAACTGCTTCTGCAAGCCCCTGACAGCCTTGAGCAGGACTCTTCCAGCATCCAGCCTTCCCACCTGCTCACTGCAGCAGCAGGAGTCCTGGCTAGGATGCAGTGTGGACGTGAGGCTCCAGAGGCCGATCAGGTACTTGATCCTTCTGGTGGTAGCATACACTTCTCAAGGAGGATGTTGTCTAGGACTGGGACTCCAAAGTGGTTGAGAGCGCAGGCCCTGAAGTCAGACAGCCTGGGAGAGTCCTGCCTTTGTCACTTTCATCTCCACACTCGTACACTGGCACAGTATGTGGCAGCACTATTGTGATATAGGAGATAATACATATAAAGGTGTGTTTGACATATAGCATGCTTTTAAGCTGGGGTAATTGTTTTTTACCTAATATTGGTGTTACTAGGGATAAACATGTTGCAGGCATTCAGGCTGGGGCCTTTCAGATCATCTGTCTCTTCATTTGGATGGTAAGTTCAGATTCATCTTAATGCTTTTCCCTCTCAGTAGCCAGGTTTATGAGGAGGGCCTCTGGTCTTTGCTGTGGCCAAGGCAGCAGAGATCTGGTGGAGTGGAATGACTCTTGCTCTTGTTATCCACAGAAAATCCTTTGAGTTTGAGGACGCATCTAGTCTCCAGTCCCTGTACCCTTCTTCTCCCACTGAGAATGGTACTGCGAGCCAACCCAGATTTGGATCCAAAAGCACTTTAGAGGAGAATGCCTATGAAGATATCGTGGGTAAGCAGTGGCCGAAGTTGGTCATCTCTGGGGGCTTTGGAAGAACAGGAACAGGAGGAGACACTCACATTCACCTCGTGCACTGTGGGAAGACAAGGTCCCACCTTTTGGATCTCCTGCTGGAAATGAGTGTCAGAGGAAGCTCCTTAGGAAAGACAGAGCAGCTAAGTGACTAAAGCCTGGCCCTGTGAGTGAACTGAAATCCAAAGGGCCTTTGTGACTACAAGAAGGCGAAAGCTACATCATTCCTTTCTTTTACTTTTGGAAGGCTTTAGCTGTGTGTCCTTAGGTAAATCACTTTTGTAAAGACTCTGTTTTTCTCCTATAAAATGACGATGTGATGATATTAACAGCAGCAACAATAATAATGGTAATAATATTTTATAAGGTTATCGTTTGGATTAAATGAGATAAAAATGAGATGCCAGCAGATTCAGTGTCTGGTGAGGGCCTGCTTCCTGGTCAAAGACGGCTGTCTTCTCACTGTGTTCTCATGTGGCAGAAGGGGTGAGGGAGTTCTCTGGGGTCCCTTTTATCAGGGCATTAATCCCATTTATGAGAGCTCTGCCTTCATGACCTAATTACTCCCCAAAGGCCTCACCTACAAATACCAGCACATTGGGGATAAAGTTTCAACATGAGTGTTGGGGGAACACAGACATTGTCTATAGCACAAGCTAACCAGTTTCACAGCCATAGTTGCATAGATCCTGGCTGAAAATACAAGACTCCTGGGTCACTCCTTATGGCACAGCAGGCAGCAGCATGAGCTTCATGTCCCATGTCTTCCCCTTGTTCACAAGTCACATGGGGTATGGAGGAGGCCCAGGTAGAAGCTGCATACATTGAGGGTCTGTGTTGCAGCTGAGGAGCCCAAGCTTAGGAAGCCCCAGTCTTTCCCGGGGCTGCTAGCAAACCCGTCCAACCCTTATCTTTATCATTCGGGTCAGGAAACAAATCTGCCTCTGCCCTGCAGGGAGACACTATCTCTTGTCTTCCAAGGCTCTTTGCTATATAAACATCCTTTAAAATATAGTCTAAAACTGTCAATTTCTCTTGCTCAGAAGGTCAGAAATCTAAGACTCCATAGAGAGTTATCTTCCAACAAGTGGGCAGACATGGTGTTGGCAAACTTTAATTAGTGGGGAGCTTTGATTCTGCTCAGATAGAGTGTGTGTCTCAGTGTAGGTCAGTAAAGAGGAGAGAGGCAGTGTGCTTGTATGCTTGCTTTCTCCCTCTCTCTGTCCCTGTCTTCTCTCTCTTTCTTAAACCTTGCAGCTGGAGAACATAGTCTTAGTTAACACATTGGAGAGAGACGTGGCCCCAGTAGAGAGAACCCTCCAGATTCTCAGAAGCCTGGCATCTTAGGAAAAGAAGGCCATCTATTTCCTCATTTGATCTGAGCCATCAGTTTCATAGTTTTCTCCTTACAATTTGCTGGGCTAGCATTTCTGGAGACAGCAGCTGTACCTAAGACACACAGAGACACTGCTTTCCCAGGAACACAGTGTATTGTATGTAGCCATGCAAAACTGGGTCATAACAGGAAGACTGTGGGAGTGAAATCCCTAAAACAGTGTAAGAGTTAGGGGAAGGAGGCCTTTAACCTTACCACTAGAGAAAAGACAGCTTTGTACCCACAGGTCATCCAGAGCTAAAGTCAAGAACTGTGGGCATCAGAGCCAAAGATCCAGAAGCTAGGTGAGCAGTTAAGGAAAATGCCCCAACTCCAGCTTTCCCCTGTACAGCCCTCAGCCCTGCCCCTAGCTCTAACTCAGCCGTCCATGAGGCAGCCAAGCTGCTCCTACGTTTTTTCTTTTTCTTTTTATTTCTTTTTGCTCCTACATTTTCTTGCCTCCTCATGCAACATCCCACAGTGGAAGAAAGTCCTCTCTAATGGGGGGGATGGGACAACACGGGGCAACTCTGTTGCCCCATCCCACTCTCTTCCTATTGCAGGGTACATTCCAATTTCCTCTAGTTGGCAGAGGCTGTAATGTGTCACTGCTGCCGAAGGCCCTGGGAGAACCCAGTGTGGCTGCTGCAGTGGGCAGAGGGCTGTAGCTCTCTGCTGTCCCTCCAGTATACCAGGCCCTGGCAATACTGTGGTCTTTACTGTTCTCTATTCTCTGACAAGGCTTGGGCAGCCTCTCTGTGCCTCCCAGGGATTTCCAGCAGAGGTATGTTCTTGTATCAACTGAATTGAAACAAGAGAAAGGAACTGCTTCAATCATTTCTTCCTGTCTAGAGTTCCATGATCCAGGGCTCTGTTTAGGATTGTTTGAGGCAGTGTTGGGGGGGCGGGGGTGGAGGGAATTTTGGAGGCACTGTTCTGGGCAACAGAGCTGTTCCCTGGGACTTTTTAGGTCAGGTTTGAGAGAAGGGAGGCAAGTGTGTCTGGGCCTTTGTCTCCTCACCTATTAGAAAAGATTCTCTTCCACTGCGGGATGCTACCCGAGGAGGCAGGGGGATATAGGAGCAGCTTGGCTGCCTCTTGGACGGCTGAGCTAGAGCTGGGGGTAAGGCTGTACCAGGGAAAAGTGTAGTTGAGACATCTTCTTAATTGCTCACCCGGCTCCTGGATGTTTGGAACATAGTGTAGAGTAGGGGAAGGAGAAGAGAGGGAGGGTGCAAAAGAAAGGGCAGGGGATGTTTGGTTTTGCTTTGGCCTTGTGAAGTGGGGGCTGATTTGCAGAGTGTGTACTTAGGACAGTGCTGTGGGCATGTTTTCTCCTTTGTATCCCCCACAACAGCCCAGTGTGAATTTCCAGGACCTGACCTGGGCAGCTAGAAGGAAACACGAGGGAGAATGTTGAGAATATTCTCTTTCTGTTAGATTCTGGTCAGTTTATCCCTTTCTCCTTCCCTGGAGACAGGTTCAAGAATTTGGAGTTTCCCTAGAGGCTTCAGGAGGTCTCTTGTTGCTGAACCCTGAATGTTAGTTTCACTTTTTGCCTCAGATTAATTAGTGGCTCTTACTCACCTCAAGCGCAGCCTGTGCTCTGAGAAATTAGTTGATTTTGATTCCAGCTGGATTATTCAGCTCTTGTGCTGCCTTAATTCCGCAGGGACGAACAGAACTTGTTTTGGGCATGTAATGTCGGAGCGGGGAGGCAGAGAGCACCAATGCTAAATCTCCATCTTGGGTACTAGTGAGTGCACTGGAGTCCTGGTCTGTTAGAGGCTGAGGGCCAGCTGGCCCTAAGACTAACATGTCTTCTCTGTGAGCAGTGGACTTGAACGAGGGGCCTTGGGGAGTTTTCTGGCCTCCTGCCCATACCAGGCATGATGCCTGGGGAACTGGGATGGGATACTCTCAAACAGGCTGAGGTTTATCCTGCTAATTTGCAATAAAGGGGTTCAAAAAGAAAGTTGCTGTCTTGCTGCTTCCTGGAGCTGTTATTTCTCCCCTGTCCAATTTGACATCTGCCCCTGGAAGATGCTGCTATTCTACAAAGCCTTATGTTTGCATTCTGAGCCTGACACTTAAAAATGCACCCAAGGAAGCAGCTTGTTAGGGAGTTATGTGGAGTGGCCTCGGCGCCTGACCAAGGAGCCTGAGCTGCATTCCTGCAGAAGTTCCCACTCCCATCAGCTAACTAGGGCTGAGGGAGAGTTTCCAGGAACTTCAGTGGGGTGCAAGCTGGGGACAGAGCCATTCAGCGTGTACGGCAAAGCCATTTGAGCCTTTACTCCCTCTGGCTTCTTCTTTCGTTTGCCTACCAGGACGGAGGTTGTAGCAGCCAAGAGGTGCAGCCCCGGGAAAGGTGCCGTGCTGTTGGGAAATAGTGTCCAGGCTTGGGGGGTGGGTAAACAGTTGGCCCCTTGGAGGTCCCAATCTGATCTGCTGCCAGAGGAGTTGGACCCTAAGCCTGGCCCTTTGCTGTGCGAGAAAGGGGGAAATGCTGAGAACCAGGAGAAACAGCTGGTTGGAACCAGAGGAGGGTTGGGAGGGAAGCTGCAGACAGGAGGCTTAGTACTCTGGAGAAATTCTGAGTTCCTGTGCACATACACAAACCCCTTCCCTAACTGGTTCTTCCAGTTGTTTGGGGGGGTTGAGGGGGTGGGGAGGAGGGGTTGTACATGTGGTTAATGACCAAAAGAGGTGTGGGAGGGCCCTGTGGGGCTGGATTCTTCCTTCAACAGGATCAATGTGATGAGTCTGGGCTCTGGCAATCCCCTTTCAGAGGAGTGCAAAGCAGAAATTCTTTGTGATGCCCTTGCCCCTTATTTCCTCATCAAAGCTGGGAAAGAGTGAGACCTCTGGCTTCCCCAGCTGGGCTGGATGAGCTGGGGCTACTCAGGGCCAGGCCTTCAGGGAAGAGGGGCCTGCCTCTCTGCCCCTCTCCAAGGACAGTATGGACTGTCCTGAGGAAGCCGTGTAGGCCAGAATGCAGGTGAAAGTATGCAGTCTGCCAGGCTTCCTGTCTCCCATCCATGTCCCTGCTGAATCTCCCACTTAGCTCGAGCTTCTCCAGCTCTGGCTTCTTTAGCTCTGTCCTCTGTAGAAAGCTCTGAGCACTATTCCCAAGCCTGCCTTCTCTCCCTTCTCTGAGCCATTGCTTTGGTGTTTTATTTGCTCTCAGTAGGTTCATATTAGTGGCTCTAGGACACAGGATCTGCCTGGTCTCCCATCCCCTGGGCACCCTCACATCATGGAGAGATGACTGGGAGTATCTGTAAGATAGCTCCAAAAGGGTCGTCAGAGATGGGCTAGGGTGTTGGATGTAGCAGGTGAATTAGGACTGTGAAGGAACCAAGCTGAGGCTGTGGAGGCAGGGCTTGGGATGGGGCCAGCAGTCATTTCCTGGAGGAGTGATTAGTGGCTTGGTTACATCAGAGAGGATGTTAAACATTGCTGAAGAAAGGCTGGCATTAGGGCTGGGCAGGAGGAGCAGGCCGTTGAGGCCTTCCTGAACTCTAGTTTCCAGAGGCCTTGAGAACCTGCTGTTTGTAACTATGTTCCCCCGGATTGTCACTGACGTGCACCAGCACTGTACATCTCTTACTTCCATGGGCCTCAGTATCCCACATCTTTTTCTTGGTGTGCTGGATTTATGTCCGTATTACAGCTGTGATTATGGGGAAAGAAGGAAGGAAGGAGGGAGTAAGGAGAAGAAGAGAAAGAAGGAAGGATAGAGAAAAAGAGAATTAGCCTTGGGACTCATGTCATGGAACTTAGGAGTCGTTAGGAACTTTAGAAAGATCTAACTAAAGCAGTGGTTATTATAAGGGCAATTTCACCTCTTCTTCCTTCCCTCCCTTCCACCCTGCGTTCCTTCCTTCCACCCTTCCTTCCATCCATCCATGGAAGGAGCATTTGTTAGTATGTGGAGACATTTTCGGTTGTTACCTGAGAGGATGCTAATGTCATTTGGTGGATAGAGGCCCGGGTTGCCACTGAACATCCTACAAATGGACAATACAGTTACCACAACAAGAATTATCCAACCCAAAATGTCAACACACAGAGAAACCCTGATCTAAAGGTATTGAGACAGATCTTCCCACAGGTTGGGGCATGATGATAAGGACTCTGGCTGATCGTCCAGCCCAAGGCAGTTGGCACTGGATGAGCGTGGAATAAATGTTCTCCCTGACCCAGTCTGGACAGAGATGCTCTGCTCTTGTTTCATAGGATCAGGAAGACTGCGTCCTGGCATTTTTCCATTCTTAGTCCCCCTCGCCACCTAACCCCTGCAGAATCTATGTTGGGGAGGGACCAAGAAGTAGAGATTCCGTCCTGACCCCTCCGCAAGGGCTCCACAGTGGGGTAGGCAGGAGAAAACATTCAGGGGGTGCTGGGTTTGATTTGGCTTCTTGAGGCAGGGCTGCTGGGCCAGCTTTGCTTAGTCAGGGCTCTGGAATGGAGACAAGTCATTTTAATAGCATGACTATGTTACAGGAAAAGGTCTGCTCAATTGCCGGGGACTCTGCTTGAAGTTAGCAATCACTTAATCCTGTCCCAAATCCTTTCTTAACCCATCTTTGACTCATAAGTTTGCAGAGATCTGTTTTGCTCCCACTGCAGTCCATTTAGCTCTGACTGAAATCCTCTCTTTACTGGCCCCCAACCCTGCCCCAATCTCTCTAAAGCCATTTCCTAAATTCATTGTGGCTTTTCCTGATGGTAATGAGCAGATGCCATGATTTGGGGTAACCTCAGCTTTGATGAGATATCTGTAAGCATATGGGGATTGGTTTTTCTTCTGTGCCCTGCCCAGGAAAGCTTGCCCTCACTGCAGCCTTTATTTCTAGTCCTATAGCTCCGTCTTCTGCCATCTCCCTAAGGAGTAGAGATCTGAGCTCCCCCGGGGTGTAAGGCACATCAGGCATCTGTAGGACAGGTGTGGGACTGAGTGGTGACCCAGACTCAATCCTGCTGAGCAGAGAGATGCTGGAGTGAGCCCTGCTCTCACCGTGTGTGCTTACTTACCTTGGCAAAGCCTTAATCCGGCCAGTGGTTCCTAGGTCCCAAGTCCCAGATATTGGTGCTGGGACAAGGGAAAGGGGAGCAGAGAGGGCTCTTATTTACTCAGAGTCCCCGTGGACCTTGTCACCACTGTAATTCTGCTACCAGGATTGAGCCAGGACTGACTTGGCTCATGGTATTATTGTATTTTAGAAAACACTAAGTAGAGGGGAAGGGGCAGGAAGTATAGTTCGTGGAAAGGGGTCTTTCTCAAAATCTTCAATGACAGGATGTTTTGGACTTCTCGGGGATTTTCTGGTAGTGCCAATACAGTACCCACTGCCAGGGATTTAAAAACTAGTCCGGAGAAGCAAGAACTCCCCCCACTCATACCCTTTGGCTCAGATTCCTTCCGAGCCTTTCACACTTCCCTTGTGTCACAGTAGGAGAGTTTATTCGAAAAGGGGAGTGATGATAGTTCACTTTTTGCTGAGATCAGCAGTAGTAAGAGAGATTCATTGAACAAATAATTACTGAACACTTACTACTAATCATGGTTCTGTTTCTAGGGTGCCCTGAATAATACAAAATCCCTGCCCTAAAAGACTTGTTGAATAGTGTAATAGGTGGGAGGGAGGCCTGGTAAAGCCCTGCTCTCTAGTGTTCTTTGAGTTCTTCTGTACCCACCCTAGAAGTGAGTCCCCAGGGAGACCCACTGAGAGTTGGGTAAGGGGACAGCTGAGTGACCTCTGAAAGCCTTTCCTACCTTGAACTGTGTATCTGGGGCTTTAGCAGCAGAGGGACTCGAGCCAAGGAAAGACTCCTGGTGTTGGCTTTGTCCTCTGGCTGGGCACAGACGGGTGGCTGAGCTAGTCTTGTGCAATCCCTGAATTTATAAAGCAGAGGCCAGACAAGGCTGAGCTGAGCCGAACAGGGAGTGGGGTGGGGGGGCTCAGCTTCTGGACTTGGAGCCAGGATCTGCTTGTAGCCTCCCCACTGCAGACGGGCAGCTGCATGACTCATGAGCTGGAGGGGCCAGGCAGAAGCCATTCTCTTTGGTTCACAGGAATTCTGCTTGTTTATTTGTATGTGTGTGTGTCCGTGTGTTTCCTTCTTCCCTTCTCCCCCTTCTCTAACTTTCCCTCCTCTGCAGGAGATATGCCTAAGGAGAATCCATATGAGGATGTGGACTTAAAGAGCCGACGAGCAGGACGAAAATCCCAGCAACTGTCTGAGAACTCCTTGGACTCTTTGCACAGGATGTGGAGTCCTCAGGACAGGAAGTACAACAACCCACCCACGCAGGTAATACAGCCCTGACGTGGATCAGTGTAAGGTCCACAGTGGGGGCTGTCCTCTCGAGGTTTGTGCCCATGCTTTCTCCCTTATCAGTACTTGGCAAAGGAGATCACCACAGCAAAGAGCTCTGCCCGCAGGGACTTCTGTGTTGAAACCCCCGTAGACAATTAGGGTGGTCTCTGAGGGCCCCGTCCTACCCTTTTCCTCACTACCTGAGCTCTGAGCTGCAAAACTGAGCCCCTGCAGTCTCTTGTCTTACTATTTCTCCTTCCTTTCTGTGGGAAACAGGAAGACAGGGCCCTGGTTAGAGTCTTGGTATTCTGCACCTCTGCCAGAAATTAGCTTAGTACTAGCGTCAGGGGGCCAACTGTAAGCCCAAAACCCAGATTTGGAAAGCCAGACAATTGTCTGTGACACCTGGAGTCAGGTGTCACAGAGGGAATGAGAATGAATCTTTGCGGCATGAACTGAGAGAAGACAGAACAAGGTGAAAGGTCAAAGGAAGCTCTTATACACTCATGCTAGTCTTGTCCAGGGTGACAGGAGGCAGGATGGTGGATAGGCTTTCTCTGACCTACCCAGCCAGGTAACATTGGCCAGATAATATAAAAGTGATTTATTCTGGCTTTGAAATAATGTGAGATTTTCATAGAAAATCTTTCTATAAAAGATTCACCCTAATGCACTAATTCATACAGGGTTCCATTGAATTTGTGTTGCCAGACTGATTGGGTGGGAAGAAGAAATTGGGGGCTGTGGAGGAGGAGGAGCTGCTGAAGAGTGAGGAGAGGCAGTTCTAGATCCAGTGGGAGTCTGCAGAGGTGCCTGTCTTCTCGGCACTGAGCAGGACCTACTGCGAGGAAGGTGCCCTGTGCTGCAAGGTGTCTGCATAGAGGGAGGTAGCAGCCCAGGACATCATGGGTACACAAGCCAATTGAGTGTGAGACCTGCCTGGCCCAGCTTTGGTGGTCAGAGCCCAGAGCCCTTGTGTTGTCCCTGGAAGAAGTGAGCAGGGCCAGGCTGCCAGTATCACTCAGCAGAGCAGGCTGGCATGTAGGTTGTGGCCTCTGCTAGCAGAAGCCTTTTAGGACTGGCTCAGGAGTTATGGTGGGCAAGACTGGTTTCTTCATCCAGGCTCAGTAATCCTTGTCCCAAAGCTTAGAAGCCCCCAGAATTCCCACTTTGCCTATTTTTTTTTTTTTTTGCAGTCAGATGAGAACACAGGCTTTTTAGTCTTTGTTCTTTTTTTCTGGCAGAAGTAGTAAAGCTTTCTTTAGGGAAGCAAATATCTAATCCTGCCCTGACCTGGCTGATTAGCATCTAAGGTCTTAAAGAGGGATGGAAATTCCAAGGTGAGACTGGGGGAGTTAGGGATGCCAGGCCATGGCTTCTATGTCCAGGTCCCAGCAGGTGGGTACTGGCCAAGGCATCTGTGATGAGCCTCTGTCCCATGTCCTCTCCCCATGCCAGCTCTCCCTGAAACCCAGCACCCAGTCCCTGCGCAGTGGGAACTGGTCAGAAAGGAAGAGCCACCGGCTGCCACGACTACCCAAGAGGCATAGCCATGATGACATGCTGCTGCTGGCTCAGCTGAGCCTGCCGTCTTCACCCTCCAGCCTCAACGAAGACAGCCTCAGCACCACGAGTGAGCTGCTGTCCAGCCGCCGGGCCCGCCGCATTCCCAAGGTATCCTCCCCAGACAGAGTGGGCAGGTTAGCGGGGGAGTGGCGAGGACAGCCAGCCCTTCTCTTTCCTTCCTTCCCTAATCTGGGCTGTTTCCTCAATTCCCTCCGAAAAAATTCTGAGTCTATACACTGGCCTTTTTTTCATATGGTTAATTCCATTGTCTTATCAATAAAGATGTATTAACTGATTAGATGCTCAGATGCTAGAGGAAGGAAAGGCTATTAGAGGCTCCTCATTAGTGAGTGTGGTATATGAATTTTGGGGTCTCTGTACACATGTAAACATATATAGGCTTTGAAGGACCTATATATATGTATGACTCAACCATGGGTCTTGCTTTCTATACCTCTTGGAATTGAAGAGTTTTCAGCAATGATTTTCACACATAGACAGCCAGGCCCAAACCCCCAGCCCAAAGCTACAGGATTTAGCCAAATGGTATTTTTAGCCTGAAAACAATGCTTGGGTATATTGGGAATTTAGCTTCTTCCTGTCAGGGCCCCAGGTTATGGCCCAGAGGGGAAAGGCTAGAATCCTTGTTCCTGTTATTACATCTGAGAAGCTCTTTGTCTCAGTTGGTTCAATGACTCTTGGGACCCAGGAGCTCCCATCCTGTCTAGTTTGATCACAGTTCCTTCCTCTGGGGAGCTAAGTTTAGTGTCCTTGTCTTGGGGCAAGAGACCACTCCTAGGGACTAGGGAGATGGAAAGCTACCAAGCATGGCTGGTGAGTCTCCATGTGGGATCAGTTCAGTAGGGAGACCAGTCGTGGGCCCCATGGGTGGGGTGCAGAAAGCTTGCACCAATAAGGGCAGGGATGGGCTCCTACTTGGCCTTTTTGGAATTAGGGGCAGCTGGTATTAGGGTTACCTCACCCTCCCTGCTTTTTTCACCCAGCTTGTCCAAAGAATTAACTCCATCTACAATGCCAAGAGGGGAAAGAAGAGGTTAAAAAAGCTGTCTATGTCCAGCATTGAGACAGCGTCACTGAGAGGTAGGCCGTGATGCCTGAGCTGGTTCAGGTGTTTGGGGCGCTTGGGCATTAGGAACAGGGAGAAGCATCAGTTTACCCTTTTGTGGGCCAGTTATGGAGTTCTGCCTTCTAGGAGGGTAGAGCCCTGCCAAGAAATGGCCACATAGGAGGGAGAGCCAGAGAGGGGAGAAACCCTGGGTTGGGTTCTTTCAGGCTTTGGGCTGTGAGGCCCTAAGTAGGGAGGTGGGTGTGGGAATCTGCTTCTGGCAAAAGGAAAGGCCAGACTTCACTGATCATTGTGGTCTGTTTCCCATTTCAAATCTTGGCCTCCTGGAGGCAGGGCCCTTATGTTCCAGGCCTGTAGGCCTCTCTGCTGGCTCAGCCTCTAACTCAGGCCCTCAGCTTCTCTCAGATCACGCCTGGATAGGGGTTTGTATATAGATTGGCACCCACAAGCTGAGCTCTGGGAGACTCTGGCCCCAGGCCAATCAACTCCTGCCCACAGATGCCTGACCCTGAGCCCACAGTGGCCCAGACGAGCTACAGCTCCATCTCCAGTGAGGAGTGGGAGGGGGCACGGAGAACATTTGCTGGGCCAGTGGCTGAGCAAGCATGCACTCCTGCTGTTATTTTTCCAGATGAGAATAGTGAGAGCGAGAGCGACTCTGACGACAGGTTCAAAGGTGAGGCCCGGCTCCCCAAGAGCACAGAACCCTTTCCCAGCCCCGGCTGCAGGGAATTAGCCTTCCCGTCCTCTGCGTGTGTGGTTCCAGTGTCCCAAACTGGCCTGGTGTGGAGAGGCAACAGGCAGGCAAGATACCAGGTCAAAGGGCGGGAACTATGTCCATTCTTACATATGTGTGAGCTCAGCCCTGCAAGATTAAATCCAGGTGTCTCCCTTTGCCAAATTTAAGGCTGGTGACCCTGCCCACTTTCCCAAGCCATTGTCCCTGGGAACTGGGTGCTAGATTTGTCTGGTAAATGTTATAAATCTGCAGGGTCAGAAATGAGTTCAAAAGATTACAAGTAGGCCGGGCGCGGTGGCTCAAGCCTGTAATCCTAGCTCTCTGGGAGGCCGAGGTGGGCGGATCATTTGAGCTCAGGAGTTCGAGACCAGCCTGAGCAAGAGCGAGACCCCATCTCTACTATAAATAGAAAGAAATTAATTGGCCAACTAATATATATAGAAAAAATTAGCCGGGCATGGTGGCGCATGCCTGTAGTCCCAGTTGCTTGGGAGGCTGAGGCAGCAGGATTGCTTGAGCCCAGGAGTTTGAGGTTGCTGTGAGCTAGGCTGACGCCATGGCACTCACTCTAGCCTGGGCAATAAAGTGAGACGCTGTCTCAAAAAAAAAAAAAAAAAAAAAATTACAAGTATCACAAGTACCTCTTCTGGCAAGAAAAATGTGCCATGGACTGAGCAAACTGGTACTCTGGAGGCCCTGAGGCCATACCTATCTCCCCTGTCCCCTGAGAGGAGACTACCACCTCCCCTTCACATTCCAGGGGCCTTGGATAAATATCTGTGTGTTCTTTACTGGGAAACCCTGCCTAGATCTTCCTGGAGGATCAAAGTATGTGGGAGCTCGCTCCTTCTTCACTTCCTCCACGGATTCCCCAGACAAGTGGGCAAGTGCACTTTGGACCTAGGGACAGGGACAAATGGCCCGAGTCCAAGGACTCTAATAGGGCCCAAGGATGAAGACTTTGTGAATGTTGCTATCTTCTGGTCCTTTTGGCAGAGGAACAGGGTGGGGTGGGTACCAATGATACATCCCTGGGTTTGCCTGGCCTTGGCAGTCCTTCTGGCCCCAGCTCAGCCTCCAGAGGCTCTAGGAGAACCAGGCCAGCATCTTCCTCTGTGTGAGGGCAGACTCTTTGTGCAGGTGTAGACATCTCGTGCCTACCAGTTCTCCCCCGGACCTAGCTGGGGGAGGGTGTCAGACTAGACTCATGTGCTTAGAGGTGATCCATAGAGATGGAGCTTGAGCCAGGGGTGGAGGGGCTAATGTGAGGCCTGTGAGGGTCCAGCCTGCTGTCCCCTGATGTGTGACCTGCCCCCAGCCCACACACAGCGCCTAGTCCACATCCAGTCAATGCTGAAGCGTGCACCCAGCTATCGGACCCTGGAGCTGGAGCTGCTTGAGTGGCAGGAGCGGGAGCTTTTTGAGTACTTTGTGGTGGTGTCCCTCAAGAAGAAGCCATCCCGAAACACCTACCTCCCTGAAGTCTCCTACCAATTTCCTAAGGTGAGGCCATCTCCCTCCTCTACCATCTTCTATCTGCCTGGTCTATCTGAGGAAGAAGACAGATCTTTCATTATAGCTACTCATCTAGCTGCCCTTACAGCCAGGAGGGAAGACAGGGCTTCAGCAGTGGTGGGTGTGGGCCAGTGCTTATTTGGAGGGTGAGGGCTGAGAGAGCACCTCTCAATGTGCTTAGAATAGAATCCAAAACCATTGAATACCATGTAATTCACCCACTTAGTGTATACAATTCAATGGTTTTTAGTATATTCGCAGAGTTCTAGAGTCATCACCACAATCAATTTTAGAACATTTTTTATCCCCCTGAAGAGAAACACTGTACTCACTAGGAGTCACTCCCCATTTCTCTGCATATACCCTCTCTCTTAGCACTCCTATGCTGTCACCAGCCAGCCAGCCCGGGCTCCTTTCTCTCTGCCATGGCCTCTACTAGGAATGTTCTTTCTCCACCTTTTCCCACAGCTGCCAGCTTGTTGTCATTTCTCAGTCTCTGCCCAAGCAGTACATCTTTCAAGAGGTCTGTCCAGATACCCTAATTGTGCCTCTCCCTGCCTAGTTCTCTCTGTCACATCACCCTGCTTATTTCCTTTGTTGTACCCTCTGAAATGTTGTGGTTGATTATCTCACACTCCTGACCAGAATGTGCAAAGTCAGGCATCTTGTCCACTTTGTTTCCCATCAATAGCCCCATCACACAGCACAGTGTCAGATGCCACATAGAAAGTGCTCTGATGACATTTACTGAATGAATGAATGATGCCTCATCTCACACTCTGACCTCTATAAGAATAAGGAGTGGGACAAGGGTTGCTAAGAAGCATGCCAGTTGGTAGGATGGTGTTAGCCCTCTCAGGGAAGGAGAGGCTTCTCAGCCTCTCCAGGGTCTACATCATCTGCTGGTTACCTCTTCCCATATTCTTCTTCCCTGCAGCTGGACCGACCCACCAAGCAAATGCGGGAGGCAGAGGAAAGGCTCAAGGCTATCCCCCAGTTTTGCTTCCCCGATGCCAAGGACTGGCTCCCTGTGTCAGAGTACAGCAGGTGAGGCCTGGCCCAGCCTGGCTTGAGGGAGGAAGGGGGCATAGCCTCCTCTACCCCATGGCAGTGGGCAACTGAGTGGGGCCTGCCCTGGTCGCAGCCTACTCTCCTACAGCAGCCTGGCTCTTCATCTCATCCCTGACATGAGTCCCTATTCTTGGGGGCTGTTTCATGGGTCCTCTGATACCTCCCTGATGCCAGACCTCTCCCTGTTCCAGTGAGACCTTTTCTTTCATGCTGACTGGGGAAGATGGCAGCAGACGCTTTGGCTATTGCAGGCGCTTATTGGTGAGTAGGGCTAGTCAATTCTCAGGGGCTGGTAGGCTGGGGATGGGCCAGAGTGTGGGTGTGGGGATGTGTGTGTGCCCTTCTGTAACTTGGCTTGTGTGAAATCCTATGTTCTGCTTCCTGAGGCCACTCCCCACCCCCTGCCAACATACACTTTCACCTATGAGGCACTTCTGGATAGCAGGGCTCAGAGTCGTCCTTCCAATTGGATCCCGGGATATCTGCAATAAGGGAGGAAGTGCATCACCTTTACTGGATTGTCAAATCTTTTTAGCTTTTCTACACATTTTCTTTTCAATCATTTTTTTGGGGATTATGGGCTCTGATAGCTGATCTCTGGTTGCATGATCATATCAACCCTGGGCAGTATGTGTATATTTATCAGACTGGGTGAGGGACAACCTTCCTCACTCTGAAACCTGGCCAGCATGAAGTGGGGAGGAGTCCTGCCAGTGGTCTGGAGACTGAGCAGGTACAGAGAAGTACCTTCTCTGGAATTCTGGGAGATACCTGGAACTTAGGAGAAAGGGATTGGGTTTTGAAAATATAAGCCATTTTGTAGAGAGAAGTCCTTCCCCATTTCCCTTCCTATTAGTCCTGGGGAACAGGTTGAGGTAGAGGCACAGAGAGCCAGGGGGAGACCTGGCCCTGTTGCACTCTCCCCTGGGGGGTATTGGGTTGTTGACAGTCTTTTTGGGTTTCCAGGCCTCAATGGGAGAAGGCCTCACCAGATATCAGTCTAGGGGTAGATGGGGGAGGGATCCTAGGCAGGAGTAATGTATACCAGGAACCCTAAAGGAAGGATTCCAGACCATTCATTTAATCATTTGTTTATTCAGAAATACTTATCCAAAACACTGACTCTATTGAGGGTCAGGCCACGTGCTAAAGGCACATAAAGATGAGTTCGACACAGAGCCTACTCTTCAGGAACTTTATTAGAAGAGGTTGGACTTGCAGCATGGAAGGGAAGGGCCAAAGGAATAAACTTTTGGTTAGGACCTGTCATGTTCCAAGCTAGATGCTTTAAATATGTCTTTTTTAAAATTCTCACAATAGCCCATGGGTATTATTATTCCTGATCCGTAAATTAAGAAATTGAGATTCGGAGGTAGAATGACTTGCCCAAGGTCACACAGAGTCGGAACTGACTCCAAGTCCTTTATCACCAATCTGGTACTCTGGGGTCACTGCAAAGGATGGTCTGCGGAGAAGGGATGTTTGGATGTAGAATACCCAGTGAGGGACTAAGGGCATATGAAGCAGTAGAGGTGTCAGGTGGAGAGCCAGGCAGAGGCCAGCATGCCCTTGGCTCCCCTGGGCCTCCTGGGCCTAGAGAGTAGTGTTCCACAGGCTGCCTTGGCTGGAGCATAGACAGAGCAGAGCTACTCCTCTGCAGTGGGCCTTCTGCCCCCAGGGAAGAGCGTGTTTGTCCTGGCGTGCTCAGAGAGGGCCTGGGCTGGGTCCCTGCCAAGGGGGCTGGCACTAGCTCGGCATTCCTGCAGATTGGACACAATGATTCTAACCCAAATCCCACATACTTGATTTAATCACTTGGGGCTTTAGGGGAGGCAGGGGAGAGGGAAAGAGAGAGGAGTGAGTTTCAGACCTAATATGGACAAAAACAGATCTGCCTTCTCTTTAGATGTGTGACGTGTGGCCAGCAGGTTTGGAGACTGAAATAGCCCCATCTGCATTTGCTTAGCAGTCCGCATTGTGGGGCCAGCACCTGCTGCTCTGCTTCCTCCCCGCTTGGCCTTGTGGGGCACTCCAGGCCTCTGAGCCCAGATGTAGCCACAGAGCCCTGCCAGCCCTTGGCTAGAGAATGGACCCTGGCCTACATGTGGGGGCTACAGGCCTGTGGAGCTCTCAGTACATGTCTCCTTCTCCAACTGCCCACCTTTTAAATTTCTTTTTTCTTTGTTCTCCTTTACTCCTTTATAGCATACCTCTCTCCTGTGTCTTTGTTCCCTTTCCCTTCCTTCCTACCAGAAAGCTGCATATTTTAGAGGTAAGACAGCAGAAACAGAGGCCAAAACAGACTTCTGGCTCCACAACTTCTAGATACCCGGTGACCTCAGGCAATGGCTTAATCTTTTTGAACTCAGTTGCCTCAGTTTTAAGATGGGGATAGGCCAGGTGCAGTGGCTCACATTTGTAATCCTAGCACTCTGGAAGGCCGAGGCGAATGGATTGCTTGAGTTCAGGAGTTCAGGACCAGCCTGAGCAAGAGCAAGACCCCGTCTCTACTAAAAATAGAAAAATTAGGCATCATGGCACATGCCTGTAGTCCCAGCTACTTGGGAGGGTGAGGCAAAAGGATCACTTGAGCCCAGGAGTTTGAGGTTGCAGTGAGCTATGATGACACCACTGCACCCTACCTAGGGTGACAGAGCAAGACTGTGTCTCCAGAAAAAAAAAAAAAAAAAGATAGGGAGATAGGGATAATATTCCTTCTCTCACAAGTTTTGTATAAAGTACCAAGCCCAGGATGCAGATATAGTAAGCATTCAATAAATAGTAACTCCCTTCCCTTGTCTGTTTTCAGTTTGCCCTTTTAGAATGGGGTGGATCAAGGAAGGGAGAAAAGAGTGACCAAAAGAAGGGATGTTTTGTGGAATGTCCCCTGTGGGGCAGAAGGTTACATGGCTTGCTCCTAAGAATATACACGAGTCCTTCTCATTACTGTCACATCTGCTGGGGTCCCATCCTGGGATGTTAATGCACAAATCACATGGTAGCCTCTGCCAACCTGCTTTGTCCTTTGCCAGCACCCCCTAGTGTCCTGGGAGGAAGGGTGGGGCCTTTGTAGAGCTTGGTGGGAGCCGGGCACCTCAGGCTGGAAGACCCAGCAGAGGCTGAGACCTGCCTTGCAGAATGGTGGCCTTTCCTTTGAAGACCTGGCTGGGTAGAGGTTTAGAAGTAGCTTGGAGCCTTCCTCCACTGTAAGGACAATCCTTAGTCCTCAGTTCCTGAGGAAAAAGAGCCAGATATGGTAATCATGCATTCTCTGTGTCTGTGTCTCTCTCCTCCTCCTCATCCTGGCCCAGCCAAGTGGGAAAGGGCCCCGGTTGCCAGAGGTGTACTGTGTCATCAGCCGCCTTGGCTGCTTCGGCTTGTTTTCCAAGGTAAGAGGCCCTGGCTTGCTTCCCTCCCTCCCTCCAGCTGACAGCTCCCCTAGGAGTATTTGCAGCCAGCTTAGATGAGAAAACCACCTGTGTGCCTGAGCAATGGCGTGAGAGTGCAACAGCAAGCTCTCCGACTCCCTTCTTACTCCCAAGCCTGGCTTCCTATCAAGCTGGCTGGCATTTCCCCAGCTCCTGTGCTGGCAGTGTCTGCCCTGTCAGAGCCCACCCTGGGCCATGGGCAGAGCTGGCAGCCTTGGGGAAGCTGGGAGTGCCCAGGGAGCCAACTCTTGGGTGATATTTCCTTTGCCTGGCTACTCCACTCTTGTGGACTGAAGCAAAGCCCGTTAGGGAACAGAGTAGTCAGAGTGCCAAGGAAAACGGGAAAGGTAGGGTGTGTAGATCCTGGCAAGACAGTCCTCCTGTCTCCCAGCTTCTGGTGCAGCCTGGTCAGAAGCCAGGTTGCCCTTTTCTCTCTGCCCAGGAGGTGGGAAGGGTGGCGCCCTGACACCCTTTCTCATTGGACTGCTGGTGGTGGGCACAGGTCCTAGATGAGGTGGAGCGTCGGCGTGGGATCTCTGCTGCATTGGTCTATCCCTTCATGAGAAGCCTCATGGAGTCACCCTTCCCAGCCCCAGGGAAAACCATCAAGGTGAAGACATTCCTGCCAGGTGCTGGCAATGAGGTAGGGATCTCTGATGTCTCTTCTTTCAGGCTTGGGGCTGGGACTGGAGCAGGACCTGGCTCGCCAAGGTTCGAGTCACTGGGAGGTGCAGAGCACGGGCCCTCCCTCAACCATGTTCATCTGCCTCATCCACAGGGACCGAAAACATGAACAGGGGCTTGAAGCGTCGCCCCGCTCTCTGCTCCTTCCTGGGGCCTTCCCTGGCCCGTTCGGGCTAAATTGCATTCCACCTGCCCTCCTCCTGTTCATTCATTGAATATTTACCGAATAGCACATCAGGGATTGTGCAGACCACGGGGCAGAGTCATAAAGTGAGAGAGACACAGCTCTGTCCTCGTGGAGTTCCTAGTCTAGTGGGAGATGCCGATAGTAAATAAATACTTCTGAATATAAACAGATGATTCCTGAATGTGTTAAGAGCCAGTTGAAAGCACAGGGTCCTATGAGAGTGTGTAAGAAGGGGTGTGCTTTAGACTAGGGGGCCAGGGAAGGCCTTCTCTGAGAAAGGGACTTTTTACCAGAGACTTAAGCTGTAAGTAGGAGGCAACTAAATGCAGTGGGGGGAGGGAGACTGAAAGAGAAGGGTACAGATGTGAGGGATTACTCCAGGGAGAGGGAACAGCGTACGCAAAGGCAAAAATTGGGAAGTTCCTGTGCTGGTCGGGACTGAGAAAGGGCCAAGGTGGTTGAAAAGGTAGTGAGCAGGGGTGGATTGGCAGGTGAGGACCTAATCACAGTGTCGCTGGTAGTCTAAGTTAGGGGTTTGGGATTTTATCTAAAGCAGGATTATGGTATGATCTGATGCATGTTTTTAAAAGCTCACTGTGGCTGCTGTGCAGATAGTGGGTTGGAGTGAAAACAGGGAGATCAGCTAGGATACTATTATAGCAGTATAGACAAGAGATGACAGCAGCTTGGATTAAGGTGTGGCAGAAAACTTGAAGAGAAATAGATGGATGTGAGATATATTTTAGAATTAGGGAATTGAAATCCGCTGGGGTTTCCCCACTCAGGTAAAATAAAAGAAAAAAATAGAATTAGGATCAGTAGCACTTTGTGTTTGGTTGTAAATAGGGAATAAATGTTGTGGAGACTTTAAGGCCAACTCCCAGTTTTCTGGCTTGAGCAACAGGTTAGATGACGGAGCCGTATACTGAGCTGGAAGCGCCTGAAGGAGAAGTAGGTGATGAGGAAGAAGAGAAAGAAGTTGATTTTGTACACGTTAAGTTTGAGGCACCCCAGAGAAGATATCGAGTAGCAAAGAATGTGGCCAGAGAAGAGAAGAGAGCCCAGGCCTGGGTCCCCGGCAGTTCTGAGGAACGCCACCATGTGGAAGCCCCACACTAGTGGAGCCCCAAGTTGGAGGAGAAGGGAGCAGTGGGAGAGGGAGCGCCTGGAGAAGGAAGGAGGGGTCAGGATGAGGCTGGCAAGTTGCTTACAAGGGCAGGTTTCAGAAGGGGGGCAGGGCCCCAAAAGCCAGGGTGGAGTGAGCTGAGAGTGAATGAGGCGAGGAAGAGGAAACAGGCTGTGTAGACACCTTTGCGAGAGGCTTAGCTGTGAAGAGAAACAGGGAAGTGGCAGTGGTTGAAAGGAAATGTGGAGGCAAGGCAGCGTCTTTTGGGTTTTGGGTGGTTGTTCGCATGCTGGTGGGAATGGCTGTGAGAGGAAGAGGTTAAAGATGCAGGAGAGAAAGGGAATGATCAGACTATCCCTGGGAAGGCGCAGGTGCTGGGCCCCTCAGAGGGATTGGCTCTTGTTAGGAGAGAGGGAAGGGCAGCAGTTGGTAGATTTTGAATTTTCATCTGATGGCTTAGATTTTCTCCAAGTAGAAAAAGTTATCCTCTGAGAGTAAGAGGTTGATGTTGGGCTCTTAGGAGAGGGAAGAGAAACAAATTATTTGTTGTCCTGCCCACCCCATGTCAGAGGTTAAATATACCCTTCCTCTGTCCTGACAGCAGTCTCAGCTGTGATTGTTTGTTGTTGTTATTGTTTTTTTATTTAAATTTTTTTATTTTTGCTACCCTCCTCCCCCCCCCCTCCCACCAGGCCCACCCTCCACAACCCCCAAGCTGTGATTGTTTAGGCTCATTCAGCCTCACTGGGCCTGGTCTCCTTGAGGACAGGGATGAATGAAGAGGCCCCGGGCATATGAGCAGCCTGTGGGAATTCCTGGTCCTGTTGGGGGGAGGGGGGCTGGACCCTGGGTAGGGGGAGTGTGCAGGCCAGGTGCTGGAGAGCAGGGCTTATTGGGTTGTGTACAGGGAGCTTGTGACATCTTCCCAGGTGGGGACAGGGACTGGAGCAGGTACAATTGTGGTGTGGCATTCCTTCAGCCCACATTCACTGAGCATTTGGGGAGTACCCAGCACTGTGCTAATCCAGGCCTCCTGGGAGCTCACTGTCCATCAGGAGAGGCAGTGTAAACAGATTGGTACAGTGACCTTTTGCAGTCTGTCTGGGGCCCAGAAGGATGAACGCTGAGCTAGGAGTTAGAACTCCTTCACTCACTTGAACCCTGAGGAACAAATGAGGTGATGTAGGGTAAAAAACCGTTGCAGAACATTAGCTCTGGTACCATGGGGCTATAAGAGAGAACTGGTTTCTCACTCTAGTTCTCAGGAGGGCTGCATCTCCCTGCTGCACACAGATGCTCGGGGACCAAGGATGAGACTGGCCAGGGCCCAGGGACAGCTGCTTTGGCATGGCCTGAGGGTTGGCAGTTCCTCTTGCTCTCACTGCTAGGGTCAGCTGCTACCGTCCACCCCTGTGACTGTCCCCAGAGAAGTGACAGCTCATGCCATGGCACTGACCTTGGGAGCGGCCTTTAGAGGGTTGAGAGCTAGGCCTGGCCTTGATAAGACAGTCCTGCTTCCTGGCAGGGTTGTAGAATGGCCAACCCTTTGTGTTTTCCTTGTGCCTGGCATGGGAGTTAGGATGATGAAGATAAAGGCCAGGATGGCAGAACAAATGTAGACTCTGGAAGGAAACTCCTAGCAGGAAAGGGAGGGGGCATGGCCACAAGGACACCAGCACTGCCTTTCCAGAGATGGCTGAGAATGGAGTCCTGGGATGTGGAGATGTCGCTCTTACCGTGGCCTGGAGAGCAGTGATAGATTGTGGGATCTGATCATCATGGGGGCCAATCCTTTGGGGAGATGGGCAAAAGGGCCGGAAGGACCCTACAGATGAGGCCATGTGGTTCCCTCCTTCTCATTATCTCCTGGAGCAGCCAGCTCTTCCCTAACTGAGATCTGGAGTGTAGCCCCTCAGCTCTTTCCTTCTGGTTCACAGCCAGCCCTCTCACCTGCAGTCTGGGTGTGTGAGTACCGTCGGGCAGAGCTGTGGTCTGCGGGGAGGGGACACTGGGTCTTGTTGCATAGTGGGGTAGACTAGAGACACTTGGAAAGAGAGGGCGGGAAGGGGAAACCAGCCTCTAGTTGCTTTGTGTCGGGACCCAGGGTGGCACCACTTTCCCGTTGCTCTCCTGCAGGTGTTGGAGCTGCGGCGGCCCATGGACTCCCGGCTGGAGCATGTGGACTTTGAGTGCCTTTTTACCTGCCTCAGCGTGCGCCAGCTCATCCGCATCTTTGCCTCACTGCTGCTGGAGCGCCGGGTCATTTTTGTGGCAGATAAGCTCAGGTAGGGCCCAACAGGGCAAGGAAGAAGAGGGGAGACATACCCACTCACTAATTGAACAAGTGTTTATGAGACCTAGCATATACCAGAGAGTGTGCTATCAGCATGGGTGTGTCTGTGTGTGCGGTGAGATCAAGACAAATGGAAAGGTGAAAGGTAAGCAAACCAAGGAAGAGAGGGTAGTTGAGGGGCAGAGTTCAGGAGCTCACAGATGGCAGGACTGAGAACCCTGTGGAGGACTTGGCCTGAGGGAAGAGGGGGGATGCTTCTTCCTTTGCAGTAGCTAAGATTGTGCAGGTGCAGACATATCTATATGGAGAAAGCTAAGAACCTAGGAGATTCTAGCTGATTGTGGCATTTCTTCTGGAGGGGGGAGGTGAGGCCCTCTTTGTGGGATGCTGACTTTGAGGAAAGTGATGAGCTCTCAGAAGAGCCACTGTGAGGAAGGGGCACTGACTGGAGGCAGCATGAGGAGGAACGCTGAGCCATTAGTGAGGGGCCAGCTGATGTGTCCCCTGGAGAAGGCAGCTGAGTGGAATGGCAGCCCTGGGCGCTCAGGGAGTTGCAGAGGTGGACAAGGTGAGGGCTTTGAGGGTGTGGGGAGGAGAGTGGTAGCAGGAAGGTGGGTCAGTCAAGCCAGGGGAAAGAGGGTGTCCAAGGCCTGGAGGGGCCAGGGAGGGAGGGGGGGCACTTTAGGAGGACTAGAAAAGAGCTGGATAGATCTCAGGCTTTGGTCTGAAATGTCGGCATTTGTGAATTTTAGAGGTAGAGGTGCTGAGCAGATCTGGCTGTGGCCATGGGAAGGGTGCAGAAGATATGGTCACTTGATGTAAAGTGTTCTAGGGAGGAAGACATTCTAGGCAGCTGAGGTTTAAAAAAAGAAAAAAGTGACTGGGTGCGGTGGCTCGTTCCTCTAATCCCAGCACTTTGGGAGGCTGAGGCAGGAGGATCACTTGAGGCCAGAAGTTCAAGAACAGCCTGAGCAACATAGTGAGACCCTCTTTATAAAAAATTAATTAATTTTTTAAAAGTATATGTTGAGAGTGAGACAGGCAGGAGAGAATGGAATCTTAGCAACACGTTTTACATCCTTTTTCCCAAAGAGTCCCAAGCAGTGGTTTCTCTGGAGTGGTGGAATTAATCTAGTCATTTAGACATTAATTAAGCCACCTGCTCTGTGCCTTAGCATTTGTAAGAAAAATCCTCTTTCTGGTTTGTTCCCCAGTGAGCACCAAATCCCAGGATTGTCTCCTTCTGTATGTATGAAGGGGTAGTTGGGAGGAGCAGGAGAAATCGACTCCTGATTGCCCTTACAGGGGCAGGGACCCAGGCCCACCCTCAGCCCAGAAGGAAGGAGGAAGAAAAAGCAGAGCTACTGACTTTTCCAGAGAGTGCCAGGGTTTAGAAATGAAAGCCATCACTCACTTGTTCTCATCACAGCTTTGGTGCTTCTGTTACCCGCAGTTCTAGGTGTTTCATGGGCCCATCAGGCCCTTACGAAGGGACCCAGCCCAGCAGCTGAAAGTAGCTGGGCATGGCAGCTCCAAGAGGCCCCCACCTGCCGAATCCTGCCAGCCATGGTCGTTGCCAGCCAGCAAAGCCCCTAACTTCCTAGCTCTGGTGCGCTGGCCTGGCCTGGCCTTAGTGGCTCCTAATAGATCCTGGACTCTGAGGTTTCCTTTCTTGTAGGATCCACCCCTCACTGAGTGCTGAGCCTCCTTTTTGCCACCACCCCCAGCCCAGTCCCTATAGGGTTATGAATACAGCTGTTGTTTCCTGTGCTTGCAGCTGCCTCTCACATTCCAGGACCTTTCTGGGAGGAAACATACCAGGGTCCTGTTTTTGTCCTGGCTCAGTATTCAAGTTCTACCAGTCTTGGGTCTTAGAAAAGATGTCCTTTCTACTGTACACTCAGAGTCTGCCCCTGACTGGAGACGGAGAAGTAGGTCCAGCCAACTCATGTTCCACTGCTCATGTTTTACGTTTTCTACAAGTTCTTTGTCCCTCTCGCCTAGTTCTGATGTGGGGGTGGTGAGAAGGGAACCCAGGCTCTGCATTCATTGGCCATAGGGTTGTACAAAACCTTCTGCCCACCAAACCCCAGGCCCATTGGAGGGGGTTTTAGAGATCAGGCCCATGATCCTGATGCAGGCCTTTTCCAGATGTTTCAGATGACTCTCCTTGGGGTGTGGGGAGCTGCCATCCCAGAGGCCATCAGGGCCAGGACACCTTCGTCTCTATGACACCCGGCAGTATTTTAGGTGTGCACAGGATGGCAGGACAGTCAGGCAAGGCAGACAAGCACTTGTGAACATCCAGAGGTCGTTCTAGCAAAGGGGGGTTGTTTCTTTCAGAGGTGGGACCCATGTTCTCTCATTGGTGGGTGTGAGAGGGTAAGAAGCTGCTTAGGTAGAGCACAGGGCCCTCATGGCTGACAGGTGCAATCAGTAGATGCAGAGAGAAAGTCAGGCTTGGAAATGAGCTTGGCTCTGGGCCTCTGTCTCCTCATCTGTGATAATGGGCCCCAGTTTGACTCTCCTCCTGACAGACGGGAGTCCTTCAGTCCAGCATGTCTCCTGTGTTTCCTGGTGCCCCACATCAGCCCTTGGAACACGTGGGAAGTGTGTGCTCACTTCTGTACATTCCAGCTGCCACTGTAGGGCTTATCCTTCAGCCTCCCATCTGTCCATCAGCTTGGGCAGCCAGCCCTGTGGGACTCCTGGGTCGTGAGAGGGGTGGCCCCACTGGGACCTGTGCCTGCTCTGCAGCCTGGGAGGGATAGTGGGAGTGGGCCCTTTTGGCCTGCTAAGAATGGTGCCAGCTGCCTTGCCTTCTGATTTCTCTGCACTCAGTGCTTCTCAGTCAGACTGCTGTTTCCAGTTAAGAAGAGGAAGGAATGGAGGGCATGAGGGAGGGAGCAGTACAAGTAATGCTGGGCTGGGAGGCAGCAAAACCGCTCTTGTCCCAGCTCTGACACTTGAGCAAACTGACCCTTGGTATTACTGGCCCCAGCTGTGAAATGCAGAATTGATAAGATGATCTCCGAGGTGGATTTGTGATCAACTCTTGCTCATCCTACCCTTTGTACTCCCCGGCCTGAGCCGATACTCCCACACGAGGTCAACCTGTGCATCTGGGTGGCCCTTGGTTATGTGTGAATGAGTTCTTTGTGTGTTCAAGTGTTGCTACATACCTTTATGGTTATTTGTAAGCAGAGTCCCTAAACAGGGACTCAAGCAATGGGAAAGTGGAGGCTTCACCAGTCTGCAGGCTCCAACCCAGGCCACCAAGCCCCACTGGCATTTTTGTTACACTGGGAGGTTTACTATCCAAGGATGTCCTGAGCCCCCAGTAGCTCTGAGGTGCTGGGCCTGGGCTCAGGTACTGTCTCTCTGTCTGTCCGCCCATCAGTACCCTCTCCAGCTGTTCCCATGCAGTGGTGGCCTTGCTCTACCCCTTCTCCTGGCAGCACACCTTCATTCCTGTCCTCCCGGCCTCCATGATTGACATCGTCTGCTGTCCCACACCCTTCCTGGTTGGCCTGCTCTCCAGCTCCCTCCCCAAACTGAAGGAGTTGCCTGTGGAGGAGGTGAGCCACCTGGGGAGCCAGCTGGGGAAAGGGAGGAGGAAGGGAGGGAAGAGGGGAAAGGGAGAGAGGCTGCTGGGATCTTCTTAGCCGTGATCTCTGGGCCTCTCTACCCAGCTCTTATCCTTTCTCCCTGGGAGGTCTGTCCCTGGCTGGAGTTATTTCTGTTATCTGACCCTGGGAACCTGGGAGGTCTGGAGGCCTGGCAGAGGGCATCGCAGGACTCATATCCTGAACCACTGTCACTAATGACTCCTTTTCCCAGGCGCTGATGGTGAATCTGGGATCTGACCGATTCATCCGACAGGTGAGAGCAGCATGCCGCAGGACCTTGGCCCGCCCTAGGATGGGCCCTTGGTAGACTCAGACTCCCGAATACCCCCACTGTCATGAATACTGTTCAACCTTCACAGCCTGCTTGTTGAGCTCTCTGGGTTCCCCACTCACAGAACAGACAGGGGTGGGGAGAAGCTGATCTTAGGAGCCTTAACCTCAGCAGGATCTGCCTTTCCAGGTGGCATCGTTAGGTTCTGGAAGACAGTGTGTGAATTCGAAAAACATGGCCTGGAAGTCCAAAGACTTGATCACTGGGCTCCGCCACCTTTGAGCCACGTGGTCTTGGACAGGCCTCGGAACTTCTCTGAGGCAGTGTTCTCATCTGTAAAGCAGGGATGGTGATAACACTTGCCTTGAAATGTTGCTGGGGGTTACACAAATAAGTATTGAGTGCAGTATAACATATAGGCTTGCATCACTGTCACTGGCCGCAAAAAGCCTTTGTTAGTCATAGAAATCCTCCTGGCTTTCTACAAAGGAGCACAACCCCATGCCATCTCCTCTGGGAAAGTACTGTCTGTCACATGCCACTCACTGTGCTAAGGACTCTGGGTGCAAGGCACGGGACCAGAGTGTGGAGACAGGAATGACAGACTGACCTCATCCCTGAGACACAGGGTGGGCCACCATCTTCTTGCCCTGAGCCAACTGTACTTCCTACCTGGAGCTGAAGATCAAGGAATTAGGGAGTTGGGATGTAGGGGTAGGAACCCTTGGCTGGTCCTGATCACAATGGGCAGTGAATGCCACCGGTTCTACCACTTTCTATGTATGTAATCTTGGGCAAGTTTCTTAACCTTTCTCTGCCTCAGTTCTTCATCTTAAAATGAGGTTGATAATAGTTATCAGGGTTATGGGGAGAATTAAACAAGATTATACATTTAAGCTCTTTGAACAGGGCTTAGCGCACAGTAAGTAAGTGCTCAGTCAGTATTGGCTGCAGTTATCATCACCATGATTTTTCCTTCTCTTGCAGATGGATGATGAGGACACATTGTTACCTAGGAAGTTACAGGCAGCTCTGGAGCAGGCTCTAGAGAGGAAGAATGAACTGATCTCCCAGGACTCTGACAGCGACTCCGATGATGGTGAGGAAGACTTGCTGGGACAGAATCAGCTCTGCCCTGGGTCTGGGCCTCACAGGCCAGGACCCTGTTTCTGTGCATAGACCCTTTCTGGTTGATGAGGCTCCAGCTACAGGACCTTGGTCTCCCTCTAGTGCCTTCTCTATCCCAGGAGAATTGGGAAGGAAAACCCAAAGACATGTGATAACCATAAAGACTTTTGTTGACAGGAAATTAATTACTCCTCTTTCTCAGGCCTTCCCTTAAGCCATGGCAGGAGATGGAGGGAACTTCCTCTTCCTGGGAAGCCAGGAAGATCACATAGGGTGAGGGATGTGAGGAAAGTGGAGCTCTGGTCTCTGACTTCTACTTTCATTCATCCAGCAATTATTTGACAACTTCCATGTTCAGAGCACAGTTTCTGACCTGCAGGAGCTCATGGGATAGTTATACTAGAGGCCCATGAGCATAAGAGATACAGTTTCAAGAACAGGGGAGGAGTACTGGCTGGAAGTTTTGTTGGGAGAGGAACACTGCACCAGCTAGAGATTGGGGAAGGTCTGTTAGGCTCTTGACCTGAACCTCAAAGATTTTCTTTTCCCTTCCAGAATGTAATACCCTCAATGGGCTGGTGTCGGAGGTGTTTATCCGGTTCTTTGTGGAGACTGTTGGGCACTACTCCCTCTTCCTGACACAGAGTGAGAAGGGGGAGAGGGCCTTTCAGCGAGAGGCCTTCCGCAAGTCTGTGGCCTCCAAAAGCATCCGCCGTTTTCTTGAGGTTTTTATGGAATCTCAGATGTTTGCTGGCTTCATCCAAGACAGGGAGCTAAGGAAGTGTCGGGCAAAGGGTAAGGCCCGAAGAACTTGGGGTTGGGAGCTGTGGGTTCTCTTCTCTAACACCTCTGCCACCAGCAGGGCTGCATACCCAGGTGCTGTGATCGAAGCTCTTGGGCATCAGCTGGGGCCAGGCCTGTTAACACCCCTTTTCTTCTGTTAGAAACTTCCAAGGGAGCTTTCTTCTTCTTCTGTCCCAGTAAATGTCTTCACAAGGCTATGCACAGGCTGGAGCCACGTGGCTAAAGAGTGACACTGGTCTCTACCTAAGAGCAGCATGCTGGTGGTTGCCCATCTCCCCCTCAGATGCCCTTCTTATTTGGAGAAAAGAACCAGACTGAGCAATTTGGGGGGTTCTGAGAACCTAGGGGTTAGGAGGTCTCTTAGAATTGGGCTAGCTGTCTTGGGTTGGTAGCAGTCCCCATTTAAGGCAGGTGGTTATCTTTTCTCAAGTTCTTTCTGTCTAACCTCAAGGTTATTATTTCTTCTGTCCATTAATGCTGTCCATTTAGTGTAACAGACCTTTTTGGGACAACATGATAAAGTGGTCTAGAAGAAGCTAGCGGTGTCCACTCATGCCAGCTCTGCAATAAGGGGTGGCATCCTCACCATAGTGCAGCTTAGGAATGAGCATTTTGAGGCAGGGTATCAAGGGTCTTTTTGCTACCAGCAGTGAACACCTGTGAGATGTCACTAAAGAGAGTTTCGATACAAATTATGATCCCAGATGCTTGGTTTCTCCTTTTGTGGCATCTGTGCCCATGGTCTCCTTCCCTTCCTGCAGTAACTGTTCTCTTCCCTGTTACTGTTTCTCTTCTCACCTAGGCCTGTTTGAGCAGCGAGTAGAGCAGTATTTAGAGGAACTCCCTGACACTGAACAGAGTGGAATGAATAAGTTTCTCCGAGGTTTGGGTAAGTAGCCTTGTTACTGATGAGACATATGTTCAGCAAGAAAGGAGGGGCTGGGGATCTGTGTCCCAGAATACACTAACCCACTGCCAACAGGTGTTTATGTCAGGGCTGTAGACAGAACAGGATGGGATCTCTTGGTGAAGAGAAGGTTCCCAGCCAGTGCTCCAAGGGCATTTAGCATACATAGTATAGTCGTCTCTCCGTATCTGTGGGGGCTTGGTTCCAGGACCCCCCCAGATATCAAAATCCATGGATGCTCAAGTCCCTGATACAAAATGGCATAGTATTTGCGTACAACCTATGCATATTCTCCTGTATACTTTAAATTATCTCTAGACCACGTATAATACCTACTACAATGTAAATAGTTGTTATACTGTATTGTTTAGGGAATAATGACAAGAAAAAAAGTCTGTACATGTTCAGTACAGATACAGATAAATATACAGATAAATTCCAAGTATTTCTGATCTGTGGTTGGTTTAATCCATGGATGCAGAACCCATAGAGAGGGTCTTTTGTACTTATATGAAACTGCAGAACAAAGAGAAATCACAAGTTCTCCCATAAAGCAGGTCTTTCTGTGTGCACTCCATCCTGAGTGAATATGAGGGCCGTTAGAGCCAGTGAGCTTTCCCCATCTAGACCATACGAGGTCTACAAAAGTAGTGCCAGAGTGCCCTTCCTGCAAAGCTCCACTTGCTTCAGGGTGCTCAGCCAGCTAGATCATAGAATCATAGTGACTCCATTTGAAGGGATATGGAGGCCAAAGAGGTTAAGTGGCTTACCCAAAGCCACACAGTGGTTAATACCAGTGCCCTAATTAGAGCTCTCCAGTGTTTTCACCACCCTGGATCAGATCTATCACAGCTATAATGCAGTCTTTCTAATCCCTTCTCTCCCACTGAGAGGGTTAGGGCTGCAAGAAGGAGAAAGGGTGGAGGTTGCAAGGGATGACATTGAAATATTCTCACTCTTGCTCCCTCTGGCCCACAGGCAACAAAATGAAGTTCCTCCACAAGAAGAATTAAACCTCTTTCTCAGTAGCAGAGTCCAGTGCCTTGCAGAGCCTGGAGCCTGGGGAGAGGGCTCAGCCTGGGACCCTGTGGCTGCTCTGCCCCCGCAGATCCCATCCTCCAAGCCAGCCCATCTCTGCCTTCACAATATCCCAGGATACTGTTTGTAAATAATCTGCTGTAAGCTTTCTTAACTGTTTTTGTAACAAGCAGAGAGAATATGGTAAATATTTGTATATTCCCAAGGGGCCGGGTGCTTTCCTGTCCTGCCAGAGCATGGATGAAGTTTTGCTGGGTGCTTGTGACTGGCCACCTATGTGCAGCTGACTGTCTCAGCCCAACCACTGATCTTCCCTGGAGGCTTTTGGCCTGCCTCCCTGCCTTCGGCCCCTGCTGCCAGTCTCGGGCCCTGGAGAGTTGATGCTGTCTTGTTATGTACAGGAGGTCTATTTTTTTTTTTAAATCTTAAGAGTTTCTATTTTTTTCTGGCAATCCCCTTCCCAGCCCTCTGTTTTTGAAAGGCAAAAGCCAATCAGTCCCCATTTGCAGCGTGGTACCAGGCTCTTGAGCCTGGTCCTCTTATTCCCCCCACCCTCTGAGATGGTCAGTGAGTCATGGGAAGCCCACCCCACAGCTCTGCCAGTGCTCTCTGGGCCCGGCCACAGTCAGTGGTGGCCATGATGCGGTACAAGGGATCCCTCCTTCCCACCATCTACGGGTGTTCTCAATAAACAGTGTACAGTTGTTTGGGCCCAGAGCCTCATGTGTTCCTTGGCTTCATTATCTAGAGTTCTCTCTCCTCTGAATGAGCCGAAACTGGCCAATCAGGGATGAAGCACCATCATGCAGGGAATTGAGTTATTTAAGGGGTTGGCTTCAGCATGAGTCACTGACCGCCCCTGCAGTTAATTTCTCTGGTCTGAGTTGTATGACTGGTTTTAAGAGAAGATACCTAATCATTGTTCTAGTTCAGCTTCCCACTCCAGTAGCCAGCTGTTCAGACTCGACTTAAATATTTTCAGTGATGGAAAGAATGTTGTCTGCCCTTTGGCTCCATTATTAGGTGAATCTTAATATTTCCCTATTCAGTCTGAGGCCCCTGAGACATCACTGGGTATCCTGATGTTGGTGGAGTGAAGAAGCTAAGCTAATGCCAACCCAGGGCTTGGTCATACATTGACCCATTACCTATGATTTTTCCATGTCACTTTGTGAAGATTTTCTCCATTGGAACCCTAGGTTTTCATACAGAAAGTTCTGCTACCTTCCATGGCATGGAACAGCAAGGAGAGAAACAAGGTGGGGAATAAGGATGGCTTCAGTTTTCTACCCACAAAGGCCTTGGTAGAGCAGAGACCTTGAAAACTCCCAGGATGAGCCATAAAGCTGCAACTGTTTTCATTGGTATTGGGTTGAGGTCTGGCAGGAGTTGAACCTTGGGGTAAAGTTTTCCTGTCCTACCCCCTAACCAATTTAAACAGGAGATGATCCCATCCTGAGTTTCCTTCCCTCCTTCCCCCACATCTCCATTGAGACTTGCAGTCCCCAGCCTGTCCCTGTCCATACTTTGGGGCTGTTCTCTGCCTCATAAAGCAAAGTGGACGGTTTGTCTTCTGGGAAGACAAAGTCATTTTTTCTGAAAAATCCTCCTGTACAGTTGGCTTTGCCATTTGCCAGGAATAGAAAAGCAGGGATTGATGTTTCATGAGTCTGGGTTTTCAAATGAGATCAAGAGAGAAGACAGGATTATAACCAGAAAATTCAAAGTGGAATATTTTTACCTCCAGAACTCATCGCTGTCAACTTGGCCTGGGTTTCATGACAGTCATAGAATTAGACTCCTTAATAATAAAAAAAATATATATAGGCCAGGTGCAGTGGCTCACGCCTGTAATCCCAGCACTCTGGGAACCTGAGGCGGGTGGATCACTTGAGGTCAGGAGTTCGAAACCAGCCTGAGCAAGAGCAAGACCCTGTCTCTACTAAAATAGAAAGAAATTAATTGGTCAACTAAAAATATATAGAAAAAATTAGCCGGGCATGGTGGTGCATGCCTGTAGTCCCAGCTACTTAGGAGGCTGAGGCAGAAGGATTGCTTGAGCCCAGGAGTTTGAGGTTGCTGTGAGCTAGGCTGACGCCACAGCACTCTAGCCTGGGGAAACAGTGAGACTGTCTCAAAAAAAAAAAAAATATATATATATACATATATATATATTTTTCCCCAAAGGTTATCTCTCTTCCTCCCCCATCCCTTCCCCCTCCCTTCCTCTTTTTAATGTGGTTCATGTGATCAGATCACAAGATGTATAGGTGTCATTTCTTTTCTTGTAAATTTTGGCATTTTTATGTACCTATAAAATATATCTGAACCTTGAGTGAATCCCAGAGGAGTGTGTCTCCTACCTCCTACTATGGCTGCAGCTCTTATTCCAATTGAGAAAATCGATGCTGGCACATAATGCCTTGGAATAGGCTGCAAGGGACCATACATTGATTGCTGTGGCCAAGGCACAGCAGCCTTATGGGGGAGAGGAGAGTGTATGTACAGTTGGCCTGGTTTGGGGTTGAAAAAAGTTTTCAGGGCTTCTTTCCAAGTTCTGCTTTCCCCCAAACCAATGATTTCCAACCCTATCAGTTGATTCTCTTTTTTATAGCAAATACCATAACTCTCTACTACTCTGAAATGAAATTCATAGATAATATAACCTGCTTAAACATACCTTAACTGTAATACAAAAGGGGAGAAATAAAAGGGAAGTATTTTGTTATAAAATAATATGCTTAAATAAACATGTAAATGTTCAGGCACAACTGTACTAGAAGATATAATGAAGTCAGATGCCTGCACCTATACACAGAACTGCTGTGAATGCGACAGCTACACATGCAAAGTGTGTTTTTAGCAACTCCGTTACTACTGAGTAGTTACCAGTGATGAGGGAGTTATCTGAAATGAACAATTTTTGGTAATGTTCTGAACAAAACAAAGTATGAGCTTCCCCTGATTTAAATAATAGTTGGATTCCTAGAAAATTTAGAAGTATATGGAAACTGAAAAAAAAAAATAAACCTTTTTGATTATCTGTAAATAGAGTTAGATTCTAAGCTAGATTTTTATTTAAAAAGAGGTTTATTTGGTTTACAATTTTGATGGCTGGAAAGTTTAAGACTAGGCAGCTGCATCTGGAGAGGGCCTCAGGCTGCTTCAACTCATGGTGGAAAGCAGAAAGGTAAGGAGAAGGGTAGCGGGGTGTGTGCACAATCACATGGCAAGAGAAGGAATCAAGGGAAAAACCTAGGAAACTAGACTCCTTTTTAACAACCCACTCTCTACTAATCGACTCCAGGGCGACTAAAACAGAACTCACTCATCCTGGTGGGAGGGAATTCATCTATTGGTGAGTGATCCCCCCCATGACCCTAATGCCTCCCACTAGGCCCACCTCCCAACACTGCCACATTGGGGATCAAATTTCAACATCAGCTTGTCAGGGACAAGCCACATCCCAATCACTGCAGGGCCCAAGAAAGTATAATTATATTCATAGCTCTGTTAAATTTTTGTTTAAAAATACTCTTTATTTCACATGTAGACTTATAACCTCCCTTGAACCCAGAATGACTTACAACAATACACAAAGAGGATATTTCAAAAAACAACTTAAAGTGGGAATGAAAGTTTAAAAAAATTGGGATGTAAAATAGAGCCACGAATTAAATATATACCTTAACCTATATTCTTACTACGGTGATGCATAAAATACACAAAATTTGTTTCTAGAGCCAGATAATGGGGTGGTATGCATCCCAAACATCATAAATTTGCCTCTGGAGATGGAGGTGTAATTTAAAAAGCCATAAAAACTTGAACGAGAGACAATATTATTTTCAGCACTGGAAAGTTTCTGGTAGCACTTTTTTAAAAATTGATTTTTTTGCTCATTTATATTGCTTTTTAATATGAAAGTAAATGCATTTGGTTAAACAAAAAACTCAAACTGTACCAAAACATACGTTTCCTTCACCTCCCAAAGCTCTTAAGAGGAAATCCCTTTTCTCAGTTTTATGTTCTTCCTGGATATTTCCATGCGTATAGAGCACTTTTTTGTTTTTTTTGAGACAGAGTCTCACTTTGTTGCCCAGACTAGAGTGAGTGCCATGGCGTCAGCCTAGCTCACAGCAACCTCAAACTCCTGGGCTCAAGTGATCCTCTTGCCTCAGCCTCCCAAGTAGCTGGGACTACAGGCATGCGCCACCATGCCCGGCTAATTTTTTCTATATATATTAGTTGGCCAATTAATTTCTTTCTATTTATAGTAGAGATGGGGTCTCGCTCTTGCTCAGGCTGGTCTCGAACTCCTGAGCTCAAAGGATCCGCCCACCTCCCAGAGAGCTAGGATTACAGGCTTGAGCCACCGTATAGAGCACTTTTTTAAGCCCAATCTCCCCTTAAACATACTTGGCGCTCATTACCTTTTAGATAATTAAAACAAAGTTAATTCTCAGAGGTGTGGAAATTCCCTTCTTGAAAATGTACGTAAAGACCACGCCTCCCGTTCTTATGCCCACCGTAGGCGGGCCTTGTTTTGTTTTACTTTGGAGACAGGCTCTGGCTCTGTTGCCCGGGCTGGAGTGCAGTGGAATCATCACAGCTCACTGCAACCTCAAACTCGTGGGCTCAAGCGATCCTCCTGCCTCAGCCTCCCAAGTAGCTGGGACTACAGGCGCCGGCCACCACGCGCAGATGGTTTTTAAAAATTTTGTAGAGACGGGGGTCTCACTGCCCAGGCTGGTCTTGAACTGCCAGCCTCAGGATTCCAGGGGGAGCCACCGCGCCCGGCCTGCAAGCGAGGTTTGAAAGGCCACAAACCCTACGCTCTGAGGGGGACCCACCGCTGCACAGCGACCGAGGCTGCAGTTGAAACTACCACCTCGCCCTCCCCGCGGGCCGGCCAGCCATCTGCCGGAAATAGCCGAGAGAGGATGGAGACGGTGTCGATCGTGCTTCCGGTTGAAGGGGGAGAGGGGGTGGAGGAAAGGTCAGTGTGCCCCCGGAACCAGAACCTCACGTCCCCCGGAAGTGGCTCTTGAGGACGAGGCGAGGAGATTCTTGAGTCGCGGTGGGTATCGGGAGGGTGTGGCGGTGCAGGCAGGTGTACGCGGCTGGGGCTCCGAGCGCCGCTGGAATCCCTGTCTCTTAGTGCTGGCGGGCGCCGCACATCCGCCGATGGTGCACTCTCAGCTGACTGCTCTTGGGCTAGTTAGCCATTGAATATGGACTAATGCATTTATTTGCATTAAAAACTTAAATCTGACTTAAGCTGATTTTGATGAGGACCTCGCTTTTGCAAACCACGCGGCAGACATTTCCTATAAACCGAGTTATATCTGCAGCCCCGAGGTTTGAAGGAAAATGTATTTAAAGCACATAAATATTAGGCTAGAAATCATATCCTTTGCAATTCAAGCTTTTAAAAAATTAGATGCCAACCTAATGTGCTAGTGGTACCATTTTTCATAACAATTTTAAGTAACGTTAAAAGACTTAATGCTACTGAGTTGGAGGGCATCTGACAGTTATGCTACCCACATTCAGGAGGGCCTCATGCACAACCCAGTCAAAGCTTGGCAGTCTCATGAAAAAACGTTAGTGAATGTGGGTTCAAGCCAGCACTGGCGTCAGGGTGGACTTAAGACTCAAAGCTTTTAGTCAGCTCCTCATAACAGAATGGTCTGTTTCAGCAACATTGCATTGTCCCACTGCAAACTTAAACATAAAATGCCATTTCCTTGGTCCTGCCCTCTGGCCTCCCACTGTAACCCAGTCCCTGAAATAGCCCTGCCAAAATAATCTCTCCAGGCTCATCTGCCACCATAGCACTTCCCATTTGCCTAATAACCTTTCCGTGCTGATGTGATGGGGATGAGCTGTAAATATAGATGAAGCTTTGCTCCCTTGCCTGCTGCTCACCTCCTGTGCTGCCCCACAACTTTCACGGAAGACAGTTTTTCCATGTGCATTGACCCCACAGAACGCTAAGGAGAACTCCACCAACTGAAACCTAGTAGTAGGATAAGGGCCATCTTAATTACTTCTTTGACCAGATTCTAGACTGTTATTTTGGGTCAAAAAAAAGTTCAGAATCTCAGGAGGAGCTACAAACAAGCAAATTATAATTTGCTTTGAGATCTGGGGATCCCATTTGTAAGCATTGGTCACCAAACCCAATTCCAGTTTCTGGCCTTCAGGATTTCCCAATCTTTTCCACAAGATATATTTCAGACTAGAAAAAAAGTAGGGCGGGCACGGTGGCTCACGCCTGTAATCCTAGCTCTCTGGGAGGCCGAGGTGGGCAGATCGTTTGAGCTCAGGAGTTCGAGACCAGCCTGAGCAAGAGTGAGACCCCATCTCTACTATAAATGGAAAGAAATTAATTGGCCAACTAATATATATAGAAAAAATAATTAGCCGGGCATGGTGGCGCATGCCTGTAGTCCCAGTTGCTTGGGAGGCTGAGGCAGCAGGATTGCTTGAGCCCAGGAGTTTGAGGTTGCTGTGAGCTAGGCTGACGCCACGGCACTCACTCTAGCCTGGGCAATAAAGTGAGACTCTGTCTCAAAAAAAAAAAAAGAAA
>VSMD01066489.1:0-46179 GCA_008750895.1 Mirza zaza | reverse complement strand
GGGGAAAAGTTGAAAACATTCCCCTTAAGAACTAGAACAGACAAGGGTCTTGAAGTTCTAGCTAGAGCAATCAGGCAAGAAAAAGAAATAAAGGGTACCCAAATCAGAAAGGGGAAGTCAAACTATCACTTTTCACTGATGACATGATTTTATACTTAGAAAACCTCAAAGTCTACCAAGAGACTCCTGGAATTGAGGAGCAACATCTCAGGTTACCAAATCAATGTACATGAATCAGTAGCATTTCAATATACCAATAACATTCAAGCTGAGAGTTGAATGAGAGACTCAATACTATTCACAATAGCTATAAAGAAAATAAAATGCCTGGGAATATACTTGACCAAGGAGATGAAATATATCTATGAGGAGAACTATGAATCACTGAGGAAAGAAATCACAGATGACACAAACAAATGAAAAAAACATACCTTGCTCATGGGTTGGTAGAATCAAAATAGTTAAAATGGCCATATGACCCAACATGACTTACAGATTCAATACAATTCCCATCAAAATGCCAACATATTTTACAGATCTAGAAAAAACAATTTTACACTTCATTGGAACTAGAAAAGAGCCTGAGTAACCAAAGCAATCTTAAGCAAAAGGAACAAATCTGGAGGCATCACATTACCAGACTTCGAACTATACTACAAGGTTACAGTATCAAAACAGCATGGTATTTGTACAAAAATAAACACAAACAAATGGAACAAAACACAGAACACAGATATACAACCATCTACCTACAGCCAACTGATCTTTGACAAAACAGATAATAAGCATGCTGGGGAAATGAAGCCCTATTCAATAAATGGTGCTGAGAAAACTGAATAGCCACATGCAGAAGAATGAAACAGGACCCCTGTGTCTCACCACAAAAATTAATTTAAGATGGATAAAAGACTTAAATATAAGGCATGAAACAATAAGAATTCTAGAGAAAAACATAGGAAAAACTCTTCTAGATACTGGCCTAGGAAAAGAATTTATTTAGGCAATCAAGGCAACAACAAAATAAATAAATGCTATTTGATTAAGCTAAGTTTCCACACAGCTGAGGAAATAATCAACAGAGCAAACAGACAACCTACAGAATGGGAGAAAATATTCATAATCTATACATTCAATAAAGAGCTAATAACTATAATCTACAAAGAACTCAAGAAAATCAGGGAGAAAAAAACAGACCCCATTAAAAAGTGGTCAAAAGACATGAACGGAAGCTTTTCAAAACAAGATAAACAAATGGTCAATAAACATATGGAAAAATACTCAACATCATTAATCATCAGGGAATTGCAAACTAAAAACCACAATGAGATATCACCTTACCCCAGTTAGAATGATTTTTATTAAAAAGTCCAAAAACAACAATGTTGGTGCAAATGCAGAGAGAAAGGAATGCTCATACACTGTTAGTGGGACTAGAAATTAGTACAACCTCTATGGAAAACAGTATGGAGATTCCTCAAAGAACTAATAATCTTGTCCTTTAATCCAGCAATCCCACTACTGGGTATCCACCCAAAAGTAAAGAAGTCATTTTATCAAAAAGATACTTGCACACAAATGTTTATTGCAGCACAATTCACAATGGCAAAGATGCGGAATCAACACAAGTGCCCATCAATTCATGAGTGGATCAACCAAATGTGGTATATGTATACCACGGAGTACTACTCAGCCATAAAAAAGCATGAATTAATGCCTTTTATAGCAATTTGGATGGAATTGGAGATAATTCTCCTAAGTGAAGTATCCCAAGAATGGAAAAACAAACACCACATGTACTGCTACTAAACTAGAACTAACCAATAAGCACACATGTGCACAGAGGACTTTAAAACTTAGTGGAAATCAAGTAGTGGGGAGGAGGGAGGAGCAGATAGGCAAAAACCTATCTAATGGGTACAATGAACAAATGCTATGTTGGTGATGGACATACTTATAGCCATGAACTAAGAATTACAAAAGCAATCCACCTAACCAAAAATATTTGTATCCCCTTAATGCTATGAAATTTTAAAAAGTAATAATTTATAGATGTACAATCTTAAGCACAGAAAAATTATAATTTTCTGGGGTTATAGTGTAAGTTAATATTAAAGATTACTCTGCCTCATCCTGACCTCACTTTTTCACTGAAATGTGAAGTAGATATTCCAAAAAAATGATGTTGGTGATCAACAATTATGAAAAACGTCAGGTAAAAAGTAAATTGGTCATATCAAATGATCAAAGGAATTACACAGAAGATATATAGGTAAGGCGTAAGTACATAATATATATGAATGGATGAATGGGTGAATTCAATGGATGGGTTTGATGAATCTGAGCCAGACTGCTTTTTTTTACATCAGGGTAAATAGCTAAAGTCTCCATTATTTAACCTTTGAAGAGATTAAAAATTTAGTATTTTATCTATGCCTCAGAGGCGAAATGGGAAGCCAGATACAATCCTTACCAGAGTAGTCTCATCATAAAACGAGAATCTATAAACCACTCTTGACGAGAATGGATATTTTACCAAATCCAAAGTTATCCTAGCTGCATTTTACTGGCCTATCTCATGCTATTTCAGAAACACTGTAACCAACACAAGGAGCCATTAACAGAACTTGGTGCAGTACAAGTAAATACTCATAATGATAAGCATTCCATTAGCATCTAACATACTCTGCCTCCTGAATAATGGTAAACAGCAACATTTATTCCTTCTAATCCTAATTAACTGTAGATAACTTCATTTCTGGAGGAAGGTATTTAGATACAAGTGAAATCAATTACAGTATTTGAAACACTATGCATTGGGAATAATTGTTTTTATATTGTTAAAGCAAGAGGTATTGAGGAAATGAATTCAGGAGCATCTACCTTGGTCTACCTAGACAAAGGAATCACAGTTCTCTGTATTGCTCCCTCTGTGTCATATGCATTACCTGCTATACTAGCTTGTGGTGCCCGTAAGCCATGTTCTCTTCTACTTGCACCATCTCTCATCATAACATTTATAAATATTAAGTATGTAAATTTTAAATATTTATAGATGAAATAAGGACTCCTTTTAAAAACCACAATACTATTCTCAACTTAAGAAAAATTAACATTAATTTCTTAATATCATTAAATACCTATTCACTGTTTAGATCTCTCTTTTCCCCTCCCTCCCTCTCTCCTATTCATTTTTCACTTGTGTGTTCAAATAAGGATTTAAAATGTTCATATATTACACTAGATCAACAAGGTGTTGCTATGTCCCTTCAGTCTTTTTAATCGTTTTTTCACTCTCTCTCATTTCAATTTATTTGTTAAAGAAACCACATCATTCATCTTGTAGAGGTCCTCACTATTGGTATTTTACTGATCACAACCCTATGTGTCATGTAACATATTCCTATCCCTCTATATTTCCTGTAAATTTATATTAATTTTTATATTTCCTATAGATGTAGGGGTTTAATCAGATTCAGTCTTGATTTCTTTTTAGAATGCTTCTCTTTTTAATATCCAAGTGAAGTATTTGGGCTTCACATGCCCAAATTATATATTATTATGTCTTATATATATTATAAGACAATAATTTTGCTTATTTTTCTTGTCTATTTTATCTTTAAATTTTTCAAAAGACCATGGAAAGTATAGGCACACTCTAGCAGTGACATCTACATCTCCTGATATGGAAATAATTTAGTCAAGAGAATCAAAAAGAAAAAGAGAATGAAAAAGAGTGAAAAAAGATTAAGGGATTTATGGGACATCATCAAGCAGGCAAATATAGGCATATTGATATTTCATAGGGAAAAGAGAGAGAGAAAAAACAAGAAAGCTTATTCAAAAAAAATGATGACTGAATACTTACTAAATCTGTGAAAAGAAATGGACATCCAGATCAAATAAGCCCAAAGGCTACCAAGTAAGATGAACCAGGCTGAGACACATTATTAGCAAATTGCCAAAAGTCAAAGACTAAGAGAGAATTTTAAAAGCATCAAAAGAAAGGCAACTCCTCACATACAAAGGAATATTTATGAAACTATCACAGAATTTTTAGACAGAAACTTTACATGCCAGAAGAGAGTGAGATAATATATTCAAAGTTCTGGGGGGGAAATGTCAATCAAGAATACTATAGCCAGCAAAACACTCCTGCAAAAATGAAGGAGAGATAAAGACTTTCCCAGGTAAACAAAAGCTATGGAGTTCATCATCACCAGGCCTGCCTTAAAAGAAATACTAAATAGAGTTTTTTAGTTTGAAACAAAAGGATAATAAACAGCATAGGCTAGCATAAGAAAGTATGAAACTCATTGGTAAACGTAAATATATAGGCAAATATAGAATACTGTATTTGTGTAACAGTGGTGGCTAAATCACTTTTAAATCTAAAATAAAAGTTAGAAAACAAAAATAATAAAAATAATTATAACTATTACAAATTATTAAAAGATACACAATATGAATAGATTTAAATTATGGCCACAACAACATAAAGTATGAGGCGAGAAAGAGGTTAAAGTATAGAGTTTTTCTATGCAATTGAACTTAAGTTGTTATTAGCTTAAAATAGGCCCAAGGTAACAACAACAACAACAAAAAAAAAACTCCTATAGAAGTTATAGAAAAGAAAAAGAGGCCGAGCGCGGTGGCTCACGCCTGTAATCCTAGCCCTCTGGGAGGCCGAGGCGGGCGGATTGCTTGAGGTCAGGAGTTCGAAAACAGCTTGAGCAAGAGCAAAACCCCATCTGTACTATAAATAGAAGGAAATTAATTAGCCAACTAATATATATAGAAAAAAATTAGCCAGGCATGGCGCATGCCTGTAGTCCCAGCTACTCAGGAGGCTGAGGCAGGAGGATAGCTTGAGCCCAGGAGTTTGAGGTTGCTGTGAGCTAGGCTGACACCACAGCACTCACTCTAGCCTGGGCAACAAAGTGAGACTCTGTCTCAAAAAAAAAAAGAAAGAAAGAAAAAGAAAAATGAATCAAAGCATATAAACATACAAAAAAGTCAACAAGAAGTAAAGGAAGGCAGGAAGAAAGAAAAACACAGACAGAAGAACTATAAAACTAACCAAACACAACTAACAAAATGGCAAAAGTAAATCCTTCCCTATCAGTGGTTATTTTAAATGTAAGTGAATTAAATTCCCCAATCACAAGACATACAGTGGCTGAATGGATAAAAAAAAAAAAAATTAGAAAATAAAAAACAAGACTTGACTGTATGCTGTCTACAGGAAACTCACTTTAGATTTAAGGAAACACAAGGCTAAAAGTGAAGGAACAGAAAGATATATTCTGTACAAAGAATAACCAAAATATAAAAAAACAAAGGTAGCTATACTTAAATCAGACAAAATAAACTTTAAGTCAAAAATTGTCACAAGAAACAAAGACATTTTAATGATAAAATGATAAAAGTGTTGATCCACCAAGAGGATATAACAATTATAATTATAGAAGTACTGAACATGAGAACATCTAAATATATAAAGCAAACATTGACAAATATGAAGGGAGAAATAGATATTAATACAATAATAACAGGAGACTTTAATACCTCACTTTCAATAATGGAAAGAACATCCACATAGAAGATTAATAAGGAAATAAAGGACCTGCATAACACTATAAATCAAATTGACCTAAAATTCAGACAAATACAGAACACTCCACCCAATAGCAGCAGAATGCACATTCTTCTCAAGCACATACAGACCTTTCTCCAGGATGAATAATGTTAGATCACGAAATAAGTTTTAAACAAATTTAAGATTGAAGTCATACCAAATATCTTTGCTTACCATAATGAAATGAACAAAGAAATAAATCAATAACAGAAGTATAACTGGAAAATTCACAGATATGTGCAAATCACATTCTTGAACAAGCATTGGGTCAAAGAAAAAATTTTAAAAAATAGGAAATACCTCAAGACAAATAAAAAAGAAAACACAATATATCATAACTTATGGGATGCATTAAAAGCAGTACTAAGAAATAAGTTCATAGCAATAAACACTTACATTAAAAAAGATAAAGATCTCAAATGAAATAAACAACCTAACTTCACATCCAAAGAACTAGAGCCCAATGTTAGCAGAAGGAAAGAAATAAAGATTAGAGCAGAAATAATTAAAATAGAATAGAGAGAAACAAAAGAAAAAATTAACAAAACTAAAAGTTGGTTTTCTGAAAAGATAAAAGAAATTGATAAGCCCCTAGCTAGAATAACTCTGAAAAAAGAGAAAAAACAAAAATAAATAAAATCAGATATGAAAGGAGACATTACAACAGGTGCCACACAGTAAAAAAGGATCATGGGACTACTGTGAACAACTATATACCAACAAACTGATTACCTAGAAGGAATGAATAAATTCCTTGAAATATACAATATACCAAGACTAATTCATGATGAAATGGAAAGTTTTAATAGAGCTATAACAAATATGAATATTGACTCAGTAATCAAAAACTTCCCCATAAGGAAAAGCTTGGGACCAAATGGCTTCACTGGTGAATTCTATCAAATATCTAAAGAAGATTTAATGCCAATCCTTCTAAAACTCTTCCAAATAACTGAAGAGGGGGGAATACTTCCAAAGTTTTTATAAGACCAGCAATAACCTTATACCAAAATCAGACAAATAATGCCACAATGAAAGAAAACTAAAGGCCAATATCCATGATGAATATAGATGTGAAAATCCTCAACAAAATACTAGCGAACTGTATTCAAACAGCACATTAAAAAGATCATACACTATGACCAAGTGGACTTTATGCCTGAGATGCAAAAATGGTTCCACGCATGCAAATATGTAAATGTGATATGTCACATTAATAGAAGAAAGGATAAAAGTTACATGATCATCTCAATAAACGCAGAAAAAGCATTTGACAAAATCAACACCCTTTTATAATAAAAACTCTCAACGAAATAACAATAGAAGAAATTCCTTTAAAACAATAAAGTCTGTATATGAAAAGTAGCTAAAAGCATACTCAATGGTGAAAAACAAAGCTTTTCCTCCAAGATGAAGAACAAAATAAGGATGCCATCTCTCACCACTTTTACTCAGCATAGTACTGGAAGTCTTAGCCAGAGTAATTAGGTAATAGAACAGATAAAAATCCTCCAAATTAGAAAAGAAGTCTTCCTGTTTGAAGACAACATGATCTTATATATATAGAAAACCCTAACCCTAAAGACTCCAAATAAACTGTTATTTATTTATTTATTTATTCATTTATTTATTTATTTTAGCATATTATGGGGGTACAAGTGTTAAGGTTACATATATTGCCCATGCCTCCTCCCCCTCGAGTAAGAGCTTCAAGTATGTCCATCTCCCAAACGTTGCACATCAAATAAACTGTTAGAACTACTGTTAAACAAATTCATAAAGTTGTAGGACACAAAATCAACATACAAAAACCAACTGCATTTCTATGTACTAACAACAAACCATCTGAATAGGAAAACAATCCCACTCATAATAGCATCAAAGAGAGTAAAATACCTAGGAATAAACTTAACTAAGTAGGTGAAACACTTGTACACTGAAAACTACAAAATATTGATGAAAGAAATGAAACAAGACACAAATAAAAAAACATCATGTGTTCATGGACTGGAAGACTTAATATTGTGAAAATGTCTATAATAGTCAAAACAATCTACAGATTCAATATAATTCCAATCAAAATTCCAATGATATCTTTTACAGAAATAGAAAAAACAATTCATATGGAACCATAAAAGATCATGAATGTCCAAAGCAATCTTAAGAAAGAACAAATCTGGGGACATCATAATTCCTGGTTTCAAAATATATTACAAAGTTACAGTAATCAAAAAAGTATGGTTTTAGTATAAAGACAGGCATACAGACCAATGGTACAGAGACCAGAAGTAAATTCACAGATGTGCAGTCAACCAATCTTCAACAAAGACACCAAGAATACACAACAAAGAAAGGATAGTTTCTTCAACAAATGGCTTTGGGAAAACTGAATATACGTATGCAAAGTATGAAATTGGATTCTTACAATCACACACAAAAACCAACTCTAATGGGTTAAAGACAAATGTAAGCCCCGAAACTATAAAATTCCTAGAAGAAAATAGGGGGAAAGCTTCATAACATTGTTCTTAGCAATAATTTCGTGGATATGATACCAAAAGCACAGGAAAGAATGAAAAAATAAAAAACAAAACATGTAGGACTACATCAAACTAAAAAGTTTCTACACAACAAAGGAAGCAATCAACAGAGTGAAAGGGCAACCTAAGGAATGGGAGAAAATATTTGTAAATCATAAACCTAATAAGGGGTTATCTCCAAAATATATAAGAGCTGTTACAATTCAGTAGTAAAACAACTAATAACCTAACTTAAAAGTGGGCTAAGGAGTTGAATAGACGTTTTTCCGAAGAAAACATACAAATGGCCAACAGGTACGTGAAAAATGCTCAACCAACACTAAAAATCAGGAAAATGCAAATTAAAACCACAATGAAATGTTACCTCTCAACTGTCAGGGTGACTATTACCACAAAAAGAAAAGACAAGTGTTGGTTCAGTATGCAGAGAAATTAGATCTCTTGTACCCTGTTGGTAAGAATGCAAAATGGTGCAGCTGCTTTGAAAAACAGTACAGCATTTTCTCCAAAAATTAAAATGGGACAACCATATGATCCAGCAACTCTACCTTTTGGGATTTGTCCAAAAGAATTGAAATCATCTCTTGAAGAGATATTAGCACTGGTTTGTTCACTGTAGCACTATTTGTGATAGTCAAGATGTGGAAACAAGCTAGATGTCCACTGGCATGTGAATGAATAAAAAAAATGTGGTATATGCACACATGGAATACTATTCAGATTCTGAAATATGTGATGTGGATGAAACTTGAGGACTAGGTGAAAGAAGCTAGTCACATGAAGACAAATACTGCATGATCCTGCTCATATAAAGTATCTAAAATAATCAAATTCATAAAATCATGGTGGTTTTCAGGAGCTGGGAACAGGGGGAAAGAGTGGTTACTAATCAATAAGCATAAAGTTTCAGTCAAGCAAGATCAATAAGTTCTAAAAATCTATTGTGCAACATGGTACCTATACTCAATAATATGTATTGTACATTTAAAACTTTGTTAAGAGAGTAGATCTCACATCAAGTGTCCTTACTGCAATAAAATTTTTTTAGAAAATTTTTTTTAAAAAGAACATTTTCTAGCAAGTGATTTTTCTATCTCTACCTATATACTGAAATAGTGGGCAACTTTATTTGATAAACAGTCTGAAAATAGAGGATTTAATATAAGCACCACAAAATTTCATGGAAGGGGGTCATAATAAGGCTAGAAAATTAGTTGTTTTCACAAAGGTTACCTGATGTAATCCTTAAAACAACATTATGAGTTAGGTATCATCACCCTCATACAATAGATGAGGAACCTGAGGCTCAGTTAACTTTTCCAGGATCATAAAAATATCTTTCCATCATACCACATGGTATTTAATCAATATTGAAATTAGCAAAGTTGTTCAAGGTAAGACAATGGCATTTTAAAAAAAGATATTTGAAAAATCTGGATAGGACTGGTTATAAGGAATATTCATTCTAAAACTGGTACAGCAACCTTTTGGGAGCAAGAAAAAAAGAAAAAGAAAAACTCTGCATACTTAACTGAACCTAGGATATAGGCAGAGCACCCTGGGGGGTAATTTTCTCCTAGTGATGGAGATGGAAAGTGCTGGTACTGCAGAAGTAAGACACAGCTTGTCCTGTTTTTTGGCTTCAAAGCCCTAAGTTTGTTCCTTGCTAAGCTGTTTATCTATCCTAGCCCCATTCTCTTATTTGGTGTCAGAGTACTTTTGTGTAAACATCTTTCTTTTTTCTATTCAGCAGTATTTATTTTAATATCAGAGTATACGTGGTATTAGGATTTAGTTAAAAACATGGATTTTCTAATTTTATTTGCTTATCTCTGTAAACTTTCCTGCTAGGTAGCAACACTACCCAGTAGCAGCACTAGCTAGTACAGTAGTCTTGGGTGTCTCTGATTTGCTTAAAACTGGACAATAGGGAGGATCATGAGTCCTCCCTATTGGGAGTGTCATTTTGTGCTCTTTTCAGATGAATGGAACCACTGTCAATCCTTTTAGCAGATTCTCCATAAAAGGAACCAGTTTATATAGGCATTATATGATTTTGTTGTAACCATCTTTTCCAAATTGATTTTTTTTCAAATCAGTATCTTCCCTCCATCCATTCAGCCATCTATTCAATCAGGTGACCATCCACTTATTTATTCATTTATTCATTCAACAAATATCTGTTAGGTTCCTACTCTATGTTAGGCACAACTATTGAATTGTTTCCTACACTTCTCATCTTATCTGCTCCCTTTTCAACTGCTTTATTTTTTTCTTGTTCAACTCAAACTTCTGGATCCATCTCAAAAATCTTACACCTCTATATTACCACCTCTAGGGCCTTTCATGAAGTGGGCTTTCAGTATCTATTGGCTGGTTGATAAGAAAAATTTAGAGAACAAGTAGTAGGACACCATGGTGAGTAAACAAACAGGGGAAAAGATTATAAAAGGTTTTGGAAGTGAAGCAAAAAGAGAATTACTTAATCTCGCCAAATTTCTAGGAATATACACTTGAAATAGTGGTATATAACTTAGACTCCATGAAACATAAGAGATGGAAGGAGGAAATTGATTTCTTTATAACATAAGTAGCTTTCGAGAGGCTAAGTTGATGGTGGTGATTGCATTTCCTAAATAGATTTATATTCAAAATGATACAGGTTGGTAGCATGGAATAATTCCTTTGATATATGTTAAGTGATATGGTTTTGTTAAAAGTCCCACCTGGATCATGGTCTTGCCAAGATTCACTAGATACTATTAATAGATACAGGTTTTAGATTCAGACGGACCTTAGTTCAAGTCCAAACTAACACTTTCTACCTGTGTGATCTTGGGCAAGTTATTAATCCCTTTGAACCTTTGTTTCCTTGTTTACATAATAAAAATAATAATACACTTCTCTGTGGAGTTTGAGAAAATTAAATGAGATACATGTTAAATTTTTAACCCTGCCCCTAGTATATAGTAAATATTTCATCACAGTAGATATATGTAGTACTATCATATGGATTCCTATATTACCATCACATGGATTTGATATTTCTGATCAGCATTCTTAGTTATTTCTTCTCTGCGTCATTCATTTTTACTTCTGCTTTTTAAATGGGAAAGGTCATCATTAATATTAAAATGTGTATTAGCTTCAGTTTTCAAGGATATAAAATTTTACTGATATATTCTATCTTTAAAAGAAATCCAAAATTGCTTACTATATTGATGATGAATATTCAATCTATCAGAGGCTCCTTCTAAAAAAGTCCACAGGCTTCATTTATTAAATTAATCACTTCCCCCTATTGGCTTTACTGCACAATGGGCAATAACCCTATACAAACTAATTCTGTATGCTCAAACAATTAATTTTTAATGTACAGGTTTTGGCCAGAAGATAATAAAATATGAATTAAATGATATTTGGACATAAGCCAATCATGAAAGGGATTTTTTTAAAAGTAATCCAGAAGCCAACTAGAGTCACCCTACCCCTTAAAATAAAGACAAGGCTTGGTTAAACCTCATGTCATATCAGTGGGAAACCCAACACTCTTCAAGATTATTGCAAATGATATAACCAAAATGTTAAAAAAAAAAAAAATTTTTAACAGGTGGTGGGCAGGCAGGTGTGGGGAGGAGGAAAGGGGTGTACGCTTCCATAACGTGTGCGATGCACACCACCAGGGGATTGGACATATCGGGGGGAGGGAGGGGGCAGGGGCAATATTTGTAACCCTAACAATATTTGTACTTCCATAATATGATGAAATAAAAGAAAAAAAAAACTTTAAAAATTAGAAAAAAAAAAAAGATTATTGCAAATGGTCAAGAGCCTAGGTTCTTATGGTCACCTAGGTCTCCAAATATCTGCTTCTACCAAAGCTGTTTGATTTATGAATAATGTCATAATGACACTCATTTTGTTATCTTCTTCCAACTTTGTATTGGATGAAGCTTAAAACTCGTCCTCTTCTTTCGATTTCTACAAAGACAAACTCCCCACAAAAAAAAAAAAAAAACATTTTTGTATAGAGCTGACTTTACTGAAGGTTTGGAGAGAGGGACAAGAAAGGAGGTGTTTAAGTATCACAGTAAAGCAAACAGAATTAAAATTGATTATGAGTGAAATCTTCCTGAAGTTATTTTCTTGAGTCTACTACCATAGGTTGGTCAGTCTCTGTTGTGCTGTATGCAGTTCAAGCTCTAGTCTCCAGCCAATTTTTTAACATTTCATATCCCTCCTGGTTCTCTCACTCCCTCTTAGAATGTCTGTATGACCCAACAATTTTTCTCAGTATTTATTTAGTATTTTAGTTCTATTATTTCTAAATTTAGTGCCAAGTCTATGTTATATTGGATGCATCCCAAATTGACCATGTGTTAAACATAAGAAATGGCAGTCTGTTCTCTTGGCAACACTAAAGACCAGCAGAAACTTTAAGGTTTCCTTCACCAGGACCTGCTCTCTTAAAATTTTCTAATTTTAAATACTGATTTCTACTTGTTGGGCAAGTACACAAAGAATTAAATGGGAAGTGAGCCAAATAAGCAAAATAAAGCCAAGAACAGAGGATAATGTAATGGAAGAGTTAGAAGAGTGATCTAACTTCTGCAGAAGTTAGAAGAGTATGGAGTGAGATCCTCATTGACACTGATATGGAGAAATTTGTATGCCTTTCCCCAATACAATACTCATTTGAGATATGGACATTTTATCGGTCCTGGACACATAAACTTACTTTCAAGCTTCACTTATACCAGTACAAAGCCCTACAACCTTGAACAAACACCACTGCCCTAAAATCTCATATAAAAATAGAAATTAGTTCCAGCCATATTACTGGGCTGTTGTGAGGAACAGATGAGAGGAGGAATGGATAGGAGTTTTATAAATAGGGAAAAATAATTGAAGACATTTCTTTAACTTTTTAAAATAAGGAGACCCATGAAAGGTACACAAACTTTTTGGAAAAAACTGAATGATCCACTCTAAAAGTTTGTGCTACATATATGGCAATCATGCACTAGTTCTTGCAGCAATATGTCAGTGAATAATCATATTAAATGCTTTCTTGTGGCACAGAAACCAGAATGTGAAGGAAGGGAAATATCAAAGTAGAGGAACTACCAGGAGAGTCCAACTTGCATTAACCAAAGAGAGTGATGGACAAATAGAATACAAATTATTTCATTTACAACAACATGTGTTACTTTCATTCACCCTAGAACACCCACTCTGTTGTGATAAGCACGTTCTCTTTCACTATGCAGAGGTGCATGGAGAGCCAATTTGCAAATACAAGTTGCATGGTGTGAGACCAAAGTAGAGAAATTAATTATATTATTTTTGCTTTGGTTGTTGCCAGATAAATGGTAGACCAAAATATCCATTGCTTACAATGGGATCATACATGTATCTGGTATCAAGTGTTCACATTAGGTGCCAAAAAGATTGTTTGCATGCATAGAGTACCTATTTCTCTGACCTTTTCTTTCCTACATTGCAGTTAACCAGCCACTTCTCTTTGTTATTTTCCAAAACATGCAAATACTTTCATTCAAGGTTTGTAGCTTAGGGGCCATTCAATCTTATTAAAATGATTTCACATTTTTCTGAAGGGGTCCACTGGTGCCGCAATCCAAAGTTATTATTTCATTCTCCTGGGCCTATATATTATTCCCCTTAACTCTAACTCATTTGAGAGGCACCTCACTGTTATGACTCCCCTTCCCCCTTACAGACAATTAAATATAGAAGGAAATGTCAGCTTGCCTATTACACCACCATCCACTTCCTCTCCAGGGTAGAAATTCACCTACACTTGTCTTTTGAAAAACTTAAGGGACCTCCCTCAGGCACTGAACAGCAGCCTAAGAATAGTCTTCCCCCAAAACCAGAAAGTCCCTGAGTAATAGCAAGGTAAAATCATAAAGATCTCTAGGGGTTGGCCTCCAGAGGTTAAAAATAAACTTCTAAGAAGTAGCAATAAAGAGACTAAGCTTGAGTTTAACTCTCCTAGTGCTCTCCTTACTTTGCTAAATATATTTCAAAATGGCACATTTTTTTAACAGAAACTCATTATTTCTGCTTTTATTTTATTTAAATTTTATAACAACTTTATTGAGGTATAACTGATGTATCACACAATTCAATCATTTAAAGCATACAATTCAATGGGTTTTAATACACTCAGAATTGTACAACTATTACCATATTTTTTTCATATTAAAGTATTTTTTAATTTATTTTTATTTCGGGATATTATGAAGGAACAAACATTTTGGTTACATTTTATGTCTTTGCCTCACCCACGCAAGGATTAGAGGCATGCCCTTCCCTTCTACAATGCTCACTGAGTCCATTAGTTGTGAGTTTACATCCCCAACCCCCTAATCCCTGGAGAATATTACTACTGTGTGAGCGCCATAGTGTTGATCAGACAGTGCCAATTTGATGGCGAACACATGTGGAGCCTATTCTTCTGATCTTGTGATACCTCACTTCGAATAATGAGCTCAAGCTCTATCCAGGAAAATATAAGAGGTGCTAGATCACTGTCATTTCTTATAATTGAGTAATATTCCATTGTATACATATACCAAATTTGAATAATCCACTCAGGAATTGATGAGCACTTGGGTTGTTTCCACATCCTTGCAATAGTGAATTGTGCTACCATAAACATTAGGGTGCAGATGTCTTTATTATAGAATGTCTTTTGCTCTTTGGGGTAGATGCAAAATGGCACAACTTTTAATGAACACTATAGAAGTAGGAAAATATTGACCAATGTAAATTTCTGAGTACCTACTATTTGTCAGTTCTCATAACAGATGAGCAAGATTAAGTTAAGGTCATGTTCATGCGTCTCAAGGGTAGGAGGCAGAATAAATAAATCAACAACTATAATAGAGGATAAAAAACATGTTTTAAAAGAAAAAAGTAGTGGCTACTCCTTCTGCCTACTCTAATCCCTTAGGAAGGGCTCACCCCTCTCTAGCAGCAGCAAAGAGTAAAAAATGTAATCAAGGCAATGGACTCTGCTTTTTCTCTGTTCTTGGGCTTTTTCCCAACTTAGTGATGGCACCAGATAGAACAACAGATACTGTGCAAATTCACACACATTTAATTTATATACCCTGGTTATAACAACATCAGCAGAAAAAGACAGAAGATCTGCAATATCCCTAAAATTTCCCATTTAAAATGCTCCATTCAACCATTTACTTACCACCCAATGACATTCCTCTTTGACTTATCCTTTGTGCACTACACAAAACCCTCCAAAACTACTTCCCTCAGATAGTTAGTTAGATAATTACTTTTTAGCCTCTTATTAGAGTTGCTTGCATTTGGCTTTTCTTGGTGTATCATAAAATGAGGAGGAGCCAGAGCAACTAGGAGAGAAATCTATAAATTTCAGTCCCCTTTGGATTCTCTGCTCCCTGAGGTTGAGTACAGTGCTGCCCTTGGCTCATCTGATGCCTTGTGGCCACAAAATTGTAAGCATTCAATTACCTTACCCTTACCATCTTTGTTTCTCCAAATGACCACCAAAAATTCACTAATTTAGCATATTCTATTTTGACAGCACATACATTTTCCTCCTCTTGCATAATATATTTATTTTTTTAATCAATTCTACCCAATGTAAGGGACTGTGGAGAATGAAGGAGAGACATCTACCTCAGTTTAGGAAGAGTACCAAAAGAGAAAATAGCCAAGACGAGTGTGGAAAGATGGGGAGAGCTGGTTAGTTAGGAAGGAATAGGAAGGGACATCAGGAAGAGAGGTGCAACAGGGACAAGACCCAGAAGGGTGGGAAAATGTGATTCCTTCAGGGAAACACAAGGTTAGTAAAAATGGAGTATCTGGGACATGTGAGAGAAGGTCGAAAGAAGAGGGTATAAAGAAGCCCAGAATCCAATTGATGAAGAGAATGTGAGACAGTTGGTCCAGCTATTTGTGTCTATTAATCACAACAGAAGCAATGACTGTGGGTTTCTTGTTCACTGCTGCAACCTCTATAACAAGGCACAGCACATAGAGGAAACCATACTTAATGAATGTGTAAATGAATGAATGAACAAATTAATAGAGCTTTTCCTTTATATATAGCCATCTTATATGTAACACTCCCAGTTTGTAAGTTCTGTCAAGGGAAAAGTGAGAAACAATACTAATAGGTATTTAGAAACATATGGCATTTTGAATGCTCAAAATTCTTCTCACCTGGTCTGACTATGTAGCTAGAACAGGAGCTCCAGTGGCACAATCATTAGCATATGCTACTTATATGTAGCTAGAGCAGAGGCCCACAACTTTGGGTGAATATTGGAATCATGTGAGGAGCTTTTATAATGCTAATGCCCAATTCCCAATTAAATCAGAATCTCTGGGGATGGAATCCAGCAGACTTTTTTAAAATCTCCAGGTGGTTCCATTATGCAGCCACAACTGAAAACTCCTGAGCTTGTGCATGATCATACACCAGGTGATTTTAATCTTCGGCATACAGAGGTATCAGCTGGAGACTGTTTTTTATAAACCACATGTTTAATCCGACCACTGATTCAGAAGGGATAGGAAGGATCCCCACCATGTACTGTCTGAAAAAGCCCACCAGGGAATTCTGCTGGATGCCAAAGTTTGAGCAGCATATCTTTAGAAAAGAAAGAGTGAGTTTTGGCAAATACTCAAGGTCCCCTAAAGGTAGGAAGAGAAAGGAACTCTCCCTATCCTTCATCATAAGCCAGAGATTGTGTAAGAATGAAGGTAAAAGGTGACACAAGACAAATGATTAAAAGTTTCTCTTCATTCAGAGAAGTGAGTGTGCGTTTCTACCTAGGCACGTGACTTGTTTCCTGGGAAACACATCAAGAGTTGGGGCCACCTATTGGGCTTCATGTATAAGCCTAATACTTGATCATCAAGTTGACTTATTTACATCTGCACACAGTGATGAGGAGGGCAGTGGTGAGGAGGGCCCCTGAGTTCTACAATGAGGGCTCCTGGGCAGCATTATTCACACTAAGGGAGTCTATATTACACATCACCTGTTCCTGCATTGCTGACTGTGAGCATTGTTCTTTCTTTAATTAAACCCCTTGGGTGAAAAGCTCATTCCAATCAGAAAAAAATTCTGAAATGCTCTGCAGAGATAAGCAGATTAAAGAGAAGAAATATAGGGTCAGCCAATTATTTGATAAAAAATAGTAGGAAGCAGGAGCTATCATGTACCTCTTTTAAAAAGAACATGAAGCAGGGAAGTAAAAAAATTCTAATAGTCATCTACATTGTCTTCTCCACAAGGCAGAAGATTTTTACATTTTTTGCAAAGCCTTTGAAGAGAGAATCAATGAGCTTCATTGCAGCTCAGAGACAAGAGTTTCTCAGACTGTCAAGGGAAGAAAAATTGGCATTCATTAGTATTAAATTGAGTGTTTTCTCTTACCAATGTTAGTATGCATTCACTTGTCTTGATGACACTGCACTTATTAGTGTGTCTACTTTACTGTTATTAACTGAATGAAAATGCATGTAGATCTAGAAATTAGCTTATTGTTATATAATATATTCTTAATTTCTCATCTTTTATCATAGAAAATTAGTCTGGGGTTGAATTATTCTTATTATTTATAATAATTATTATTAATTAAATCTACCTTTCATATCTATGTATATAGTACCATTTAGTCAAGCTGTTTTTCCATTTTTAAGACAAATAGTTTTATGTTCAGGACCTGTAAGCCTGTCCCATATTAGAATAATTAATGAGTCTATAATGCCTGTCACCTGCTCACATTTTCTCAGAAGAAAGAACTGTGTCTTGCTGACTTTCCTAATACACACTTCTGTCTACTTCACAGTTCTTTTATTTCTAATGTCAGTAATTAATATTTGCCATGCTTAATGAGGATTTATTCAAAGGAGAACAGCAGCTTCTTCAACTCTAAGAACCCCAGTCAAAGTGGCAGTAGTTGCTGTGCACTTTGCTAAAAATCATAAACAGGCCAAACAGGGAAAAGAAAAAAAAAAGATTTACGTACTAAGTCTGATGAGAAAAAAATGCTCAATTTAATATTGACGAATGCCAAATTAAAATTATTTCTTTTTTAACAATCTGAGAAGAAAGTAATTAAGTAATAAAGGTGATTTTATTGAACTATGGTGATAGATTGGCATTTTGCTAAGTGTTTTACATAGGTTATCTTAGTCTTAATATTTTAATAATCTTATAGGGTAGGTGTCTTACTCCATTTTGTGCTGCTATAATAGACTGCCTTAGACTGGATACTTTATAAAGGACAGAAATTTATTCTCAACAGTTTTGGAGGCTGAGAAATCCAAGATCAAGTCACCAGTGTCTGCTAAGGATCTTCTTGCTGTGTCCTCACATTGGCAGAAAGCAGAAGGGCAAGAGATAAACACTGTGTGCTCACAGGGCAGAAGAGTGCAAGAGGGAATGCACTCCCATAGGCCCTCTTAATAGCAGCATTAATTCATTCACGAGGGTAGAGCCCTCATGACATAAATGCCTTCCAAAAGGCCCCACCTCCCTACACTGCTGCACTGGGTGCCAAGTTTCCAACATAGGTTGGGGAGACGCATTCACCGTTCATACCATAGCAGAAGGTAACATCATTATTCACAAAGAAGAAAACCAAGACATAAAGAGAGTAAGCAGCTTGACTAAGGTTACACATGAAAGCAAATGGACAAGCTATGATTGGAACTTGGACTAACTAAAAACTTTCATGAGGATGTCCTTAAAAATGTTCATGCCACTCAGGGGGAGAAGGGTAGTACTCCAGAATTTACCTTCCCATGCCATATCTCATTTTGAATAAAGTCAGTGCCATTAATAATTGTATTCTTCAATTATTGAATTTGTTAAGTATTTTCTCTCAGGTAAGTGAATTTTGTTCATATGAAATCAACAAGCAATTGTCCCATTTCACAAGATTGGGACTTTAAACAGTGGAAACTACATTCTCTTAAAAACTGACTTCTCTGGAGTTATTAAGTGTCTATAACACCTTTGGTTCTTTTTCTTGATAAGGGTGATTGATCATCAGGAATAAACTATATTCTCAGACATGCATGGACAAGTCCCCTTTTAACTGCCATGAAACAACACAGATACAGATTCCAATCCAATTCAACTGAGAGTTGATTTGCTTTTGGTCTATTTTGGGGGAAAATATGCAGTATCTGATGCTAGGCTGTCTCAGTGGAAAGAGATAACAAAGGTTTGCTGGATACCTGTTCTAAATTCAAAAATGTGATGAATACTACAGGGAGCACAAAGAAATATAAGAAAAAGTCCTTGCCTTTGGAAATGTTACAATCTAATTAGTACAATTAGACACATACATATGAAATAATTCATAAAGAACAAAAGCATATAGTAAAATGATAATCATGTGGAAAATAATAGTATGTTGAAGGTGTTGAAAAATAAGCATAATCTGAATTGTATAATACTTCAATTATAGAATATTAATTCAACACTTTGGTCTGGTAATGTGGGATTTCAAAGATAATCAGATATAAACTTTGTTCTCTATAAGTTTATAACCTATTTGGTAAAGTATTATAAACAAAAATAAAACTATAATACAAGGCAAAATATGTATCTTAAAAGAACATCTAATGTGAAAAATCAAAGAAACTTTCACTAAACAGGTTCTAAATAAGATGATTTTGAGGGCTAAGGAGACTTTCAATGGGTAGAGAGTTGGAAGAGGTTTCCATGAAATGGGAATTACACACATGATCCTACATGTACATACATATATACATGCATTTTTTAAAATTAAGAAAAATTCACAAAATTTAACTGGTTATTTAGGGGTTTAGGAACTATGGGGGCTTTTTGCCTCTTTCATAATGCATTTCTGAATTTTTCAAGTTTTGACAATGTAGAAGCTTTTCTTCACAATCAGAAAATACATTTTTCACTTTCAAAGCATTTTGCACATTCTTGGTAACAAAAGATGAAGCCAAAACAAAGAACAGATGAAGTAGGTATTCTTTTCGTTTTGTTTAAGGGAGGGACGAGGGACCTGGGAGTAAAAGTACATGAGTCATTTTCTTTTCTGTCCAGAGCTGAGGTTTTTGTAGTTCTCGACTATGTTATCACTGATTCCATATCAAAGGAACTAATGTCTTCTGTGCTGAGCTGTAAGAAGGAAGTGTAGTCCTGAGACCCTTCCAAGGCCCACTTCCTGTTATCTAACCTTTATCAAAGAATATTTCCAGTTGCCCACCATTATTCTATATCATTAGCAGCCTAGCAAAAGCCTTCAACGACCTGTGTCTTAGCTCAGGTCCCCGAGAAAACAATTAAACCATAAAAAATCTAGGTATAGGCCGGGCGCGGTGGCTCATGCCTGTAATCCTAGCTCTCTGGGAGGCCGAGGTGGGCGGATCGTTTGAGCTCAGGAGTTGGAGACCAGCCTGAGCAAGAGCGAGACCCCATCTCTACTATAAATAGAAAGAAATTAATTGGCCAACTAATATATATAGAAAAAATTAGCCGGGCATGGTGGCGCATGCCTGTAGTCCCAGCTACTTGGGAGGCTGAGGCAGCAGGATTGCTTGAGCCCAGGAGTTTGAGGTTGCTGTGAGCTAGGCGGACGCCATGGCACTCACTCTAGNAAAATGAGACTCTGTCTCCAAAAAAAAAAAAAAAAAAATCTAGGTATGTAAATTAGGTTTATATTAAAATAGATAAGCAGGAAACTAAAGTCGTTTTTCTTTCTCTTTCCTCTGAAAGAAAAGTCGAGAAAGGAAGCAGCACTAAATGCCATGCTCTGTGCTAGGAACTTTGGAATATTTTTCTCTTGCCCTCAGCTCTGTGAGAAAAGCATCATAATCTAGATATGACTCAGGGCCTCTTTGCACCTCAGATATTTCAGGTTAATAGTCTTGAAACCCCTCTTTCACAGCCTGTGCAATTTGAGCGCACTCTGGAAAGCTCCTGTGACTTCCAAGTTTACTTCCAGCGTCCCTGCTCCTTCATCTGGAAGTGACTTTTCAGTAAGATCTCTTCTTAGAGAGCAGACACGAGTCATCCCTTTAGTAGTTAAAACCCAAAAATCCCAATTACACTCACAGTTCCAGAAGTTTAGTTTGGGTTTTCAGAGCTTTAGGAATAATGAAAAGGGGTTTCATCCATCACTGCCCAGGCTTCTTTCCTCTTTCTGAACCTCCTTATACCTTGCTCCCGTCCAAAAGCCTGCTCCACATTCATGACCATCCTCATTGCACACAGCAGCTTCTGGGGGCAGGGAGTGTAGTTACCTGGATGTGACTCTCTTGGGAGCTGTCTGATCTACCTTGTAGATCAGCCTTCCCATCTCCACTAGAGAAAATGACAGCTCCACTGGATAAAGTGACATCATTTTTACAACATTACATGATTAGTTTAGCCAAGAGAATATGTATTGACTGTCTAGTCTATCATACATCAAGCTCCATGCTAAGAACCACAGATTGTAGGCACTGTCCTTGTCCACACAGTGCTCAGAGTTTTGTGGAAGAAACAGAATGACATTATCACATTTTGGAAAGTTAAGTTTAGTAACAAACATTTTCAAGTAACAGAAGAGATGATTAGCTCTTAGGCAGCCAGCAAGGCTTCCAAGAAGAGTTGATTCCTAAGATGCATTTTAAAGGATGAATTGGAATTGTCATGTGGAGAAGAGAAGGAACGGGATCCCAGAGGCCACATAATTTGTAAAGGCACACAAGTAGGAAGTCCCATGCTATGTCTGAAGGGAATTAACATAGGTTTAAATCAATGGATGAAAAATGTAAAGGGAGAGAAGTGTGAAATGGGTTTGGATAGGCAGATAAAGACCAGATGATGAAAGTTTAGAGTCATGCTAAGGAACTTGGCCTTCTCCCATGGATGATGAGGAGTAGTAAAAGATTTGAAACAACACGACTACATGGAAAATTTTCTATCACTCTAGCTACCATGTGCATGATCAGAGACCAGTGAAAATGGGAGCAGGAAGGCCCATTAGGCCATAGCCTGAGTGAATAAGCATTGGTGCCTAAACCCAGGCAGGGTCATTGAGGATGAGGATGAAAAAACAAGTTTTAGAACTAGTTAGGAAAGGAAATTGACCAAATTTGGAGACTTGTGGGATGTTAAGGGTGAGGGAAAAATTAAAGTGAAGAATGATATTCTGATGCCATGGCTGAGTGACAAGTGGTGAGGCCACCCACCAACAAAAGAAATAGAGGACAAAGGAACAGGTTTATGCTAGGTGGTAGAAGGGGAATGTAATTTCAGGCAACTTGAATTTGAGATTCCTATAGAGAGTATTATACTGGCTAGCTATTGATGTGAAACAAAAACTTCAAAACTTGTATTTTAAAAAAACAAATTTTTTTTAAAAAACAAGGACAAAAAACAAGGATTACTTATTATCCCTCGTGTATCCATAGATTGACTTGAGTTTGGCTGATCTAGGCTGGGTTCAGCTTTAAGCTGTGATGGGTGGGTCTGCTTCTCTCCACAGGACTCGGGTTGGATGGGGAGGCTCTGCTCCATGTTTTTTCACCCTCCTTGAACCAATGGGCTATCCAAGGCATGTATTTTTGATTTTTTGTTTTTTGTCATAGAGACAGCAGATGTGAGAGAGAGCAGGCAGAAACACACAGGCTCTTAAGACCTGGGTTCAACACTGGCACAACTATCACTTCCACTCATATTCTAGTGGCCAAAGTAAGGCAAATAGCCAAGCGCAAAGTCAAAGTCTAGGTAAGCACCATTCACCCACTAAGAAGCTATCGCAAAGCTGCAGATGCAGACAAGGGGGAAAGATTTGAGCCAATAATATGTTGGCTAAAAATATCCAGGAAAGCATTTTGAGTTGGATATGTATAAAGCTAAAGCTTGCAGAAAAATCAGGCCTAAACATAATAGATTTTGGTTGCATGAGGGTATAGGTCATGATTAAAGTGATAAAAGGAGATTACATTATACGTAGTACACGTAGTGATGAGAGGTAGGTCAAAGACAGACTGCCAGGAGCAACCAACGTTTACAGAGCAGAAGATGGGATTCCTTGCAGGAAAATGCAAAAGAATTGGTCACAAAGATTGGAGGAGGCACAGGAGGGTTTCCTATTAGGGAAGGCAAGTGAGTAGAGACTTTCAAGAAGGATATAGTAGTTAAAATTTTATTACATTTACTACTAGTAATAATAAAATATTATTGAGTTTTTACTAAGAGCTGAGCATTTTTATAAAATCTTTTGCACAAATTATTTCACTTAATCCTCACAAGGCTGAAATGAAGTACATACCATATTGAATATTATCCCCATTTCATTGATATGGAAATTGAGGTGAGTAGAAGGTAAGTAATTCACGCAAATTCACACAACGACTGAGGCAGCATGATTCCAGAACCCATGCTCTGGGCCTTGATAAGAGACCGTATGTTCAGGGTATCAAACATCAACTGTTCAGTCAATAAAAAAATGATACAAAAATGGCTCATATTTACAAGTAAATAAAAGCAGGTTCAGAGAAATTATATAATTACAATTTGCCTAAAGTTCATGCAACTTGCAAGTGGCAGAGGCAGAGTTTGAACACTGATCTTTCAAACTCCAGCTTTCTTTTCTTTTCCAGCATATTTTTGGGGGGTACGAATGTTTAGGTTACGTATATTGCCTTTGCTCCAACCGAGTTAGAGCTTCAAGCATGCCCATCCCCCAGACAGTGTGTATATACCCATCCCCTCTTCCCCCCCTCCTATCTGCCCAACACCCAATGAATGTTATTACTGTATGTGCATTTAAGTGTTGATCAGTTGAAACCAATTTGATGGTGAGTACATGTGGTGCTTGTGATACTTCACTTAGTAGAATGAGTTCCAGCTCTATCCAGGATAATGTAAGAGGTGCTAGATCACCATTGTTTTTTGTGGCTGAGTAGAACTCCATGGTATACATATACCACATTTTATTAATCCACTCATGCATTGATGGGCACTTGGGTTGTTTCTACATCTTTGCAATTGTGAGTTATGCTGCTATAAACATTCTAGTGTAGATGTCTTTTTCACAAAATGTCTTTGCCCAGTAGTGAGATTGCTGGATCAAATGGTAGTTCTACTTGTAGCTCTTTGAAGTATCTCCGTATCTTTCCACAGAGGTTGTACTACTTTGCAGTCCCACCAGCAGTGTAGGAGTGTTCCTATCTCTCCACATCCAAGCCAATGGCCTAGGCAAAGAATTTATGAAGACGACCCCAAAGGCAATCACAGCAACAACAAAAATAAATAAATGGGACCTGATCAAATTAAAAAGCTTCTGCACAGCCAAGGAAACTACCATGAGGGCAAATAGACAACTTACAAAATGGGAGAAAATATTCACATGTTACACATCCGATAAAGGGCTGATAACTAGAATCTATATAGAACTCAGGAAAATCAGCAAGAAAAATATCAAACAACCCTATCAAAAAGTGGGCAAAGGACACGAACAGAAACTTTTTCAAAAGAAGATAGACTAATGGCCAAGAAACATGAAAAAATGCTCAAGATCTCTAATCATCAGGGAGATGCAAATCAAAACCACAATGAGGTATCACTTATCTGTAGTGAGAATGGCCTTTATCAAAAGGTCCCCAGAAAACAAACTCCAGGATTCTTGTATTGACTACATTAAAGTCAAAACAGTAATGATTCCTTCACACCTTACTTTCACCCAAAGTGCTTCTTCAAGAGTGCAAGCTTTGCAGCCAGGCTTCAGCTAGCAACATTGCTTTTCTTCTATCATTTAGTGAATGACAGCTTAATAAAACAACAAAAAAGTAAAATATGTGGATCATCTATCACTTTTCTTTCTGATTGATGTGAATTTCAAACAAGACTTGACAAGTAGAAATCAACATCTGATAAACATCAGTCAAGCTGCTGTTGCTTTTGCCAGCCTATGCTTCTTGAAATAGATACAAGTTGACTGTACCTTTGTCTACCAAATCCAGTTCAATTGTACTCTTTATGGATATGGATATTGTCACAAAACCAAAGCCTTTGACAAATTCATAAATTTCATCTATGTGAATATAGATGTCATCTATATATTAATAACATAATACTTTGAAAGAAATAATTTAAAAAATGAAATTGTATCGTATACTATAATTAGAACTATGTAAATGGCACTTGGTATATATGGGTGAAAATTTATAGAAATTATAGAAAATGAAGATCATTTATTGTGGAGTCATTTTCACTTATAAAATTTCGTTATTCTTTCTTTATAATAATTTTCATTCAGTAAATTATAGATCAGATAACATGATCTATAAGCTGTAATGTTCATTCTAGATGTGTATTATTATTATAGATATATTGATCCAGGAAGTCTTCCATAAGTCCTCAAGATTGAATTAAGCCTTCCTACGTGTTTCTGTATCACCCTCTTCTTATTCTTCACAGCAGATCTGTCAGAACCCAATATATTAATATACCCCCTTAGCAGCCTCAGTTCCCATGCACAGTCCCTGCAACCCCATCTAGGGCTTTCTTTGCCCACGGGAAATGTTGATCAGCCCAAACACAAAGAAAGTTGGGAGTTGCCAGGTAGTTATCCCAGGAGTAACCTCAGCCAATGACTGACTAAAGGTGATGGATAAATATATAGCCATGCCACTCTAGCCCAGGCAACAGAGCGAGACTCTGTCAGTAAATAAATTAATGAAAAGCCTCAGGGTCTCTGGCCTTTGAACTCTGAAACCTATACCAATGGTCCTCCCAGTTCTCAGACCTTCAAACTTAGACTGAGAATAATACCACTGGCTTCCCTGGTTCTTAAGCTTTCAGACTGAGATTGAACATCCAACACCACCAGTATTATCCCAGGATATCACTGGCTTGTATATAACCTGTAATGGGACTTCTCAGCCTCCATAATTTCATGAGCCAATTTCCCTAATATATATATATATATATATCCTATTGGTTCTGTGTCTCTGGAGAATCCTGACTAATACAGTATGTTTCTAGGAATTTATCCATTGATTTCTTCTAGGTAATTAGTTTGTTGGTGAATAATTGTTCATAGTGGTCTCTTGTGATCCTTTTTATTTCTATGACATCAATTGTAATGTCTCATCTTTCATTTTTGATTTTATTTATTTGAGCCCTCTCTCTTTTTTCTTAGCCTAGCTAACAGCTTGTTAATCTTTTCAAAGACCCAACTCTCAGTCCAATTGCTTTTTTCTATTGTTTTTCTATCCTCTATTTTATGCATTTCTGCTCTAATCATTACTCTTTCCTTCTTTCTGATATTTTTGGACTTAGCTTATTCTCCTTTTTCTAGTTTCTTGAGATGTGAAGTTGTTTGAGTTTTTTTTAATGGAGGCATTTATTACTCTGAACTTCCCTCTTAGTACTACTTTTCCTGCACCTCCTAAGTAAGAGTATTTTGTGTTTTCTTTTTCATTTTTGCAAAAGTATTTTCCAATTTCCCTTTTGTTTTTTTCTTTGACTCATTGGTTTTTCAGGAGTGTGTTGTTTAATTTCTGCGTATTTGTGAATTTTCCACTTTTCCTTCTGTTACTGATTTCTTTTTTCATTCATCATGATCAGAAAAGGTAGCTGGTATGAAAAGAATCTATTCTTTAAAGGGATTTGAACATAGGTGATCAATATGATAACACCATGTTGACCAGTTCTATGAACATTGCTTCATAGCTTTAAAATAGAATCACTGCCCCTCATAGGAGCAGGGCATTAGAAAAATGGAATCATTGGAAACATTTTCCTATAGCAACATTCCCCAAAGTATGGCAGATGAGATGAATTTAGGTGATTTATAGACCAAATTAGCTTTTAATATTTTGAAATAATTTTAACATGAATTAGAAAAATGAAACTTTCTATTTATGATAGTGATTTTAATTTTCTTTTTAAGCAAATATGTTAAGTTTTGAAAGTGAGCCATTAAAAACACTAAGTACATATAAGTACAGATAGTACAAAAATCATGAAGGTGAAAATGGTGCCCTAGAGTCTATTGATATTGAATTTTCAACTGCACCTAATAGAGTAGCCACTGACGGCACAAGGTAAAGAAAATGATCATAAAACTTGGACCAAAGAGCTATATCTTAATCTTTATGCCCACTAATTTAATCCAACTTTAAAATAAGTTATGCCCCTGCTGTTTAAAAGAACTCATTAACTAAGAAAATGTTGAGTATGTTCTGGGAGGTAGACTGGTAATCAATCTTAGTATATTCGTGGAGTAGTTAGGTTTTTGTTCCTTTTATTAATCTATGATTGTGAGCAACAGGAATTTGAAGGTAGGTGGTTCTGTGGTTGCTATGGGTAAGGACTATTCCTATACCCTGCCATTCTTCCATTTGTTATTGTTATCCACATAATAGCAATGTTTTAATCTGTCTAGATTTAGTTTCCCCAAAACATAGAAAAGAAACAATATCTAAGAAGGTTGTCTAAAAAGTAATTACTTGATAGATAGCACCATTATTTTCCAGGAAGATGCAAAAGTTTATTGACGTTGGTGACCTAGAGTGTCTTCTGAGATATTCCAAATAGATGACCTATATTTGATGTCCACTGTGACTATAACAACACAATTCTTCCATGGGAGGATGGAGGGGCAACTCCAACCCAGTAAAGAAATGAGAGAACAAACAAACCAAAATAAATAGTGCCAGGAGAGAAAACCATTAGGGGTCCACTGTCAGAGAAGTAAAAGCTAAAGAAAACCCAGATACATCTCCAGGGGAGTCCTCTGGCAGGGGAATAACTTGTATGAAAAAGGTTATCCACTAACTAAATTATACTTCAGATGTTTAGTAATTACTTCCTGAGTCACTCAATTAAAAAATTTAACATGAAATTGGCTATCAGTGCCTTTGGCCTGAATTTTTATTCCACTTTGGAAAATGCCAAATCGTATCACAAGCACTGAGTATCACAAATGTGGCTCTGACTTGGACTTTTTCAAAATCTAAAAGGGACAAGATGGGCCAAAAAGTGAGAAAAGTCCCAGCTTATCTTTGGACACGGAAATGTAAAAAGAAGAAGAAGAAATCATCAAACCTGGGAGGAATATATAAGGTAATACATTTGTGAAATTAAAATGGTCTCATAAAAGTTCTTATAAAAGGTCTCCTGCCCCATTTAAGCTTTGTTTTAAATTAACTGGGATCCTTTCAACGATTCTAACTGATGAACGTGTCTTTTAATTATGAGCCCCCATAGTGGTGATTAGACTCAATTACAGATATGATTTATGTGCAGATCTGTGTAAGGAGCTCACCAAGCAGTTTTATTTTCAGGTTAGGGTAACAGCATTCTCCTTGTCCCTCAGAATCCCAGGAGTTTCTCTATCCATCCCAGTTCCCTTTTGCTATCCAGCATCTCCCGCTGGTTCTTTCTATTTATTATGCTATTTTCTGCTTTCTTCATTTCTCTTCCAGGTCCTTCTCTCTTATCTCAGTTTGGATTTCCACAGAAGCAGGCTCTGAGTCAAAGATTCAAGTACAAATAGTTTATTGGGAAAGTGGAGGGAGCACCTGTAGAGGGGCATGGGAGAAAGGAAAAGCAGTAGATAAAGGGTGTTCATCTAGCAAGTTGACACTGTGAATAACTGGAGCTTAATCCCACAGGAAAATTCTGTGAAATCATAAAATCACATGCCTCAGATTTATCCCAGCTGAGGGTGAGGGAGATGGAAGATTTTATACCAGCTCTCACCACTCATTCCCTGCTACTTCAGGTCTGCCGTGCACTCTCCGGTGGTCTTCGCTAGCTTGGAGAAAGAGGGAAAGAGATGCAGAAGCTGGCAGCTGGCAGTGACGGAAGCACACAGAAGTGAGAATGCCCCAGGATGGAGTACCTCTCCTCCTTCCCCAGATTCTCCACCATGGGAATGACCTCTCTCGGTAATAGTAAGGTGTTAACAGCTGGGAAAACAAATCAGGGGAGTATCCCATTTTAAGATGCAGTCATTAGAGGATGTTAGGGTATGTTTGGCGATAGTAGACATGTATGTCCTAAATCCATGGTTGGAAATGTTCTATAAGCCTCAAAAAATTGGGAAGCCAGTTAAAGCCACAATGCCTCTATGACAACCATGATGGATGAGCTGCCAGATGACTGCCAGAGTACCAAGGAGAGATCCTAGTATCAGGCATCAAGGGTCATTAGCAAGCATCAGTGTGCATTATCCTCTTTCATTTTAGGACTTGATGTATCAAAATATGCTACACTGACAAAAGCGGTGTTTTATGTGTGTGTGTGTGCCTATATATATATCATCTGTCTACCTTTCTATAGTACTTGGCAGAGAAGACTGTTTTGCATAGTGAATAAGAATATAGGTTTGGAATTAGACTAACAAATACGAATGCCAGTTTTATTTCTTACTAAGACAAATCATTCAATTTATCTCTGTTTTTCTGTTTATAAAATAAGGATAGTAATCCTTCAGAGGGTGTTGAAATAATTACACTACATACGTGTATATATATGTATATGGATACATCATTAAACTATGTAGTTTATAATTTATCTATTATATTGCATTATATATATTATAATTTACATATTTATATATGTATATAGAGTGTGTGTATACACAGTATTTGGTAATCAAAACATGTTGTGTGGTGGTTTTTGCACAGTGTCTACTCAGTGGAGCTAGAATTATACCTCCTGGAATTCTATTCTGTGTATGGTTCTAAATTAGCCTTGGCCGCAAGAGAAATTCACATGCTCTTTAGCAGGTAGGAGTGAAGCAGCAGCCATTTCACCTGGAAGGTAGATGCAGAGCAGCAGGTGCTGCAGCAGCTCACACGCCGTAACTGAACTCTGCCCCACCTGTTTGGGGTGGGGAAGCACCAAGATCTGCAGTTCCTCCAGCTCCCACCAGATCCCCTCCGTCAGCTTCTCCAGGCCCTGGGCCAGATGCGTGTGCAGCTCCACAGTGAAGGGCGCCAGCTTTTCCTACAGGTCACCCACATTGTCAAGGTTGACAGTGGCAAGAGACAGCCATGGGTTCTATTATAGTTCATCTTCATGGGTTCCCATTTGTCCTTGCTGTCATTCACATCCAACCTTCCTTCCTGATTGTAGGTGTCTGGCTGAACCATAGCAACTTTCAGCCAAATACCAGATGCAAAAGCAACAGCCTGCTCAGCCTGTCCCACCAACTCCCACAATTCTATAAAGGCTAATCCAATAAGAAATTTCTTATTCTATGTCAAATTTGACTGATACAAGTCAAAAACAGCATGGGAGTTATGTGACAAGATGTTAAAATGAAACTATTTCAGACTCAGTTATACTTAAGTGGTGCCATACACAAACCCTCAGAGAATAGTGATGTGATGTGTTCTGAAATAAAGACAGATGACAGCAAACATGATGATGTCATTCCTCTGTTTATAATTCTTCAGGGCTTTCCCATCACACTCTTTGAAGATAAAGTCTGAACTTGTCTATATAATACACAAGGACATTCATGGTCAAAGTCCACTCTTCAGCCAAACTAAATTCTCCTTCAATTATTCACCTTCTCTTTCTTTCCTCTCCTTCCTCCCTCTTTCTCTCCTTCTACTCACCTTTCCTTCCTCCTTCCTAACCTTCTCATAAACCACACACACACACCCACACACAGGCCTCGTTCACCTGACTAACTTTACTTCTCTCTCAAATCTCAGCTTCTACCTTACTTCTTTCAGAATATCTAACCTGGCTCTAAGTATCTGCTTTGGAAATAGTTTCCCAAGCATCACCTTCTTTCTTACCTGTGGGCTTTTTAATCTCCCCTCTTATCACCACTTCACATTTGTCTAATTTGCCTAATTCCCAGTGATCTTTCAGAACTTATATGCCACTTCTTTCTAAAACATTCCCTAAATTACATTGTTACCCTCCTATGAGGTACTTACTCCTATTGTAATCCTTATCACACAATGTTAGAATTAGATGATCACTAATCTGTTGCCAACTCTGTCTGCTGTTTGTGGTGGATGCTGTGAGGTACTGCCCAGATCACCCTTTAAGAATAAAGAACTTAGTGCTGTAGTTTCTAGGAGAGCTGCTGGCAGAGAGCCCTCTGATGCCAGTGGCTTTGGGAATTGTAGAAAGCTAAAAATCAAAAAGAGCCACCTTGCTCAAGGTTGCATCCACTAACAGGAGTGGCCAACATTGATGCAGATGTATAAAAGACCAGCTCTTCTTGCCGCAATGCAAGACAGCTCTGAAAGATCATTCTTCAATCTTCCAAACTCCCCATATGGTTGGCTAAGTCTCCCATTGGAACTTTATCACAGTCAAACCTCTGCATCTACCCCATTCAGCTTCCTTCCCTTCCCTTCTCTTCCACAAGTGTGCTGATCCTAAGAGCACTCCCCATTATACCTCCCATGTCTCTGAGTTTACTTCCCAGGGAGCCCAATTTGTGACAACTTTGTCCACAGCACCCTCAGGACAGGGCCTGAAATAGAGTACTATTCAGTAAATATTGGTTGATTAAATGCAAGAGATAGTTGGGGAGGCCTCCAATTGTCCAGGACACTGAAAGAAGAAACGAACAAAGCTGGGGACTATTATTCAGCTGCCTCAAATACTTCCAGTGATTTCTACAAGCTTTAAACATTTGGTTCTAGAGTTAGACAAACAAACCCACTTCTTACAAACCTTCTGGATGTTGCTATAACTTCAGCCAGTAGCTCCTTTGAGATGATTAATTACGTAAGGACACACAGCCTAGCTGAAAAAACTAAATTTTGTCCTAGGTGACTAACATTTCTGGAAAATTACTGGTAAATTAATCAGCACCTTTGCAAGAGTCTATTCCTAAATAATAACAGAAGGAGAGGACATTCAAGAAAGAAAAGAAAGAACATCTTTTTTAATATTCTGAAAGAAATAAGAAGTTCAATCTGTCTGGAAGTCACAGAAAGTGAGGGAGAATGAGGTGGGAGTCACAGGCAGGGATGGGCTATAGAGGACACAGTTGGTTGTAAAAAATATTAGTATCCAAATACTTTAAATTTTTCTTCAAGTTAACTATATTTATTTACAAGTCACAATAGATACTTTTAAATGTTTATTCCATTTTCCAGTAAAATTATTAAATTCATGTTTTCTGAATTACTTCCTCCAAATCTAATCTACTTCCAAAGATTGAGTTATTTCCTCAGCACTTTAGGCTCAGATACTTTCTTACTAATTGTCATTTAATGGGAGAAATTAGTTCTATTAATAAGGGGAAGATATGGAATATGACAGATGAGTGAAGGCAAAGTTTTCTTGTGATACCTAAGAAACAGAAACCAGTATGTCATAGTCTGATTCCAAATATTATGGATCCTGTTAGAAGATGGGTGTTTGCAAAATAATACTACATACTTCTAGGGATGTAAAAGACAGAGGCTTACTTTGAAAATTTTCAGCATCCCCTTCATGTGGTGACCTCCAACAAGACAAACAGCATTCAAGTTACCTCCATCATAGCAGCTACCACAATCTAAAATTATTTTATTACCAGGAGCTGGGGAGGGAGGAGATTAAGAAGATGGTGATAAAGGATGCAAATTTCAGTTAGATAGGAGCAATAAATTCCAAAGATCTATTGTGTAAGATGGTGACTATAGTTAATAGCAAGGTATTGGATTCTTGAAAATTGCTAAGAAAGTGGATTTTAAGTGTTCTCACTACATTAAAATGATAAATGTGAGGTAATGCCTATGTTAATTAGCTCAATTTAACCATTCCACAATGTGTACATATTTCAAAATAACATCCTATGCTATTCTATAATAGCATATATATGCTATTATAAATATATATGAGTTTGTCAATTAAAATTAAAATTATTTTGTGTTTATTTAACCATTTCTATCTCTCTCTGCCTAGAATGTTATTAATAATGACACAAGGGCAGAAATCATGTTGTTGTCATTGCCGTTATTCCCCCATTTTCTCTCCAGCACTTAGCACAGCACCCCTCTCAAAGCTGCACTCAATGATTAATTGTGGAATAAAAGTGAACAAGTGATGAATAATTGTGAACTGGGAAAATAAGTCATTTTGGAGTACTTTAGTTACACTGCTAGCAACCTTAGAGATACTAATAAAACTGAATTGGAGCCATTGAAACTGTGGTTTTTAACTCTTGATCACTCCTTACCTAGTGGAATGATGAAAAATCATATCCTTTTAGGTCTTTACACGCTACTTGTGCCTATATCAAAATACCATCCTCACCAACAGGATAGAGATGAGGAAAGGGAGACTAGATTATAAATTAACTTATTTTGTAAGTTAAGGTTCATTGGTGGCAAGTAATAGAAACCCATTGATTAATTTAAGCAAAAGGGAATTATATTACTCAAACAAAAGCTAAACAAAACAAAACAAAAATTAACCAAACATAACAAAAACACTGTTGAGATTTTGACAAAATACCTTAAATTTATAAAACAATTTGAGGAAAGCTGTCATGGTGACTATATTAAAACCTTTACCTTTGAAAATTTATCTCTTCATTAAGAGGTCTTCTGTGATATCTTTTCCTTTTTTTTCTTTTTATTTTATTTGTTATTTTTTTTCTTTTTTGGGACCGATGTGCACAGTTCAGAAATTCTGTGATATATTTCAACAAATGTTTATATTCTTCTCCATAAAGGTGTCGTATGTATTTTGTTAGATTTATTTCTAGATTTTTCTACAAATACATGCACACGTATACACACAAGTGTATGTCAATACTTAAGTAACATTATTTAAAAATTATATATTCACTGGTTATTTGCCAATACATGAAAATTAAATTGAACAACATATACTGATTTCATATCCTCTGTCAGCCAGCTGTAGGTATATAAAAAACTCCAAATGCAATGGCTTAGGTTCTTGTGCCTCTGTTATGAGAAAAGAATAGATATACACTCTTCCACATCCATGAGATGTGGGCTATTTGATCCACTATTTTGCAGAGTATGAGTCTGAGTACCTGGTAGTTAGATATGACCCTCCAGGCAAGCTATAACACTCATTCCTAAACCCTGTTCTAAGTGAACAGGGGTGTAAACCATTGTATTTTCCAAAGAGATCGTAATAATATCTCCCATCCTTCATGCTCTTTGATATTGTAACTGTCAATATACCACTATCTCATTAAAAGGTGGCACCTGGCCAGGCGTGGTGGCTCACACCTATAATCCTACCACTCTGGGAGGCCGAGGCGGGCAGATTGCTCGAGGTCAGGAGTTCAAGACCATCTGGAGCAAGAACGAGACCCTGTCTCTACTATAAATAGAAAGAAATTAATTGGCCAACTAAAAATATATATACAAAAAATTAGCCAGGCATGGTGGCACATGCCTGTAGTTCCAGCTACTCCGGAGACTGAGGCAGGAGGATCGCTTGAGCCCAGGAGTTTGAGGTTGCTGTGAGCTAGGCTAACACCACGGTACTCACTCTAGCCTGGGCAACAAAGTGAAACTCAGTCTCAAAAAAAAAAAAAAAAATTGAAAGAAAAAGGTCGCACCTATGTCCCTTCCCCTTGAATTTAAGTGGGCTTACAACTGTTTTGATGAATAAAGTATGGCAGCAGTAACACTCTGTGACTTCTGAAGCTAAGTATAAGAGATGGTACAGCTTCTGCCTGGTTAGGCAAGACATTCACATTTAAAGCTCTGAGCAACCCTACAAAAAGTCCAACAACCCTAAGGCCTCCATGCTTTGCAGGAAGCCAAGCCCCATGGAAAGACTGACTACACACAGATGCTCAAGTTGATGTACCCTGCCAACATCCCAGCCAAAAGCCAGCACCAACATCCAGACTTGCAAATGAAGAAGCCATCTTTGGAAATATTTAAATTCTCTAACTCCCAGCCATTTGAGTTTCCCCAGCTGAATGCCCAGACGTTACAAAGCAAAGAAATCCATCTCCACTGTGCCCTTATTGAATTGCCAACCTAAAGAACTTGGAGGCATAAAAAAATCATTGTTATTTTACACCATTAAGTTTGCAATAAATTGCTACACAGTGATAATAAACAGAACAGGAGTTTGACCAAATCATTCTGAGACCCCCAGTAATTGGGGTCTAGAGCTTTATTTCTAGATTCTGCTGCAAAGTAAATCACATCAGAGCAAGACTAGGCAGAATGCTAGTATCTAAATCCCAGCATACTAGTTTGAGGTTGAGAGGACTCATTTGCTCTCAAAATGTGAATAATTCAGAATCAAGCCTTTCCCACTTGGGGCTATGTCTTTGAGATTTCTATTTTATCAATCAAGGGTATAAGACTTTTCCAGCTACTTCCAAGTGCGGGATCAAGGGAGCTCGCAGCAAACACTACTGTGCCCACTGCATCTCTGAGGAATTGACATCTAAACTTCCAACTGAGCCCAGCTTCATTTTGTGTTTTCTGAGAGCATGCTTTGCTCAGCTGATTTTGTAATTTTCTTTTTTACCAGGGAAACTGGAGAAAGAAACACACACATGCACACACACACACACACACACACACACACACTCATGGGGTGGGGCGTGGGGGGCTGTTAAAAACATCCATTGTGTTGAATAATTAATTGCTCCCCAAAATACGATTCAGCTGACAGAAGCTGAACAGAATTCAAACCTTCTATTGTCTTCCATTTTCTCATGTTGACTGCTCCTTTTGGGTCCCTGAAACAGCATTCTTCTAACATCCTTCTCTAACTGCAACAAAGAAAAAAACATCCATGAGCTTCCCTGTTACATTTCCTTCTTTCAAAGGCATTGTTTAGACTATTACCCCAATAAATTCAGAAGATTTTCTTTAAAGTGTTATTTCTTATTTCCAACATGAGTAATTCACACAACTATGAAAGCTCATCACAAAAGATAATCATGTGCTAAAAAGACATTATTTGATTATAAAAATCTGAAGTTGTCGAGTGAGGTACAGGAGGGTGCCAAAAGAATCCTTTTGGAGAGATGTCTTTCCTGTCTTTTCCTGAACTTTCTTGTTTTCCCTCTGGAAGGGAAATCCAAGTGTCTTGACCTCACAGCTTAAGAGAGTTTACCCTACAGGCAAAAATTCTAGCTATCAGAATCCCAGGATAGTGGCACTTACTCAAAAGTCCTCTTACCGGGAGATACAAGCATCCCCAAGCAAGACAAAAGCACCAGTTCCCTGTGTAGTGTCTTGACATCTATATTTGCCTCCTTCTAGAGAGGCCATCCTACATTTTTCAGAGATCTTCTTATTTCTAAATATCAAACCCATGTCACGTTTTTTAGTGGGAATTTTCCAGTAGCTTACAACTTTGCTTTGAAGGCTTTCAGATATCACAGAAGGATATTCTGAAGTGGGAGAATTGTTACAAAAGGAACCATACTACCAGGAAACTTCTGTCCTATAGAAATAGTGGCTCCATGGGGTAGCTAGTCTCCAGAGGTGTCCCCCTAGCAATCCCTGCTCCCCCTTGTCTGCACACACCACTCCAGCATACTGAAGTGGAACTCATATCATTGCCTCTTGAATCTGTGCTGGATTTTCTATTGCTTGGATCAATAGAATGATGAGGAAGTAGTATTTTGATACATCTCAGACCTCTTCCTCCCTTCAAGATCCTTGAGCAGCCATGGAAGAAGTCCAGATTACCCTGCTGGAAGGAGGATGAGACACCAAGTGGAGAGAAAGGTCACCTGCAGGAGCACTGAGGTGCAAACATCCAATTCTTATCACCTCTTGTGACTTATCAAATCATTGAACTTTCTTAAAACCTCAATTTCTGAATTTATAAAAATAAAGATAGTAGCCATTTCACACTGTTGTTTTAAAAATCAAATAAAATCATTCTTTTTTATAGGTTTATTGAGCACCTATATGTATCAGGCACTTAGATAGATACATCAGTAAATAAATTATGAATGTTTCCTAGTGAGAACCCACAGTTTAGAAGATGATACATGTAAAATCCCTGAGCTTAGTCCTGGAAAGCACTTTGAAAAATAATTAATTATAATAATATGGTCCTAGAGTTTTACAGGGCACTATGAGGCTATAAGATTATAAGACATAATTCTTGTCCTCAAGAAGGCTTTAATATAGCTTAAAAACCTAGGGTTAACACATAAAATAATATATTAAGACTACTAACTACATATCATTGTACTCTAAACTCTATAATTGTCTCCTAAGGAATTTAAAAACTGGAAAATGCAGCATAGAGCAGTCTTATAACATATGAAGGTGGTGAGAGTGAGCCACTAGGTTTTGCAAAGGCAGTGATGTGGGAAGCTAATATTCCTGGATGGGAAACAATTTAACAATTTAACTGATAACTAGAACCAAACTGTCAATAAAAACTTCTGCCACAGGGAAATGTTCTATATCTGTGCTGTCTATTGCACACTTGACATGTGGCTGGTGTGATTGAGAAACTGAATTTTTAATCTGTTTAATTGTAATCAATTTAAATGTATTTTTAATTTAAATTTTTTATTTGTATTATTATAGGTACATAATAGTTGTATGTATTTACAGGGTACATGTGATGTCTTGATACAGGCATAAAATATATATTAATCAATCAGGGTAATTGGGGTATCCATCACATCAAACATTTATCATTTCTTGGTTAGGAACATTCCAATTCCACTCCATAACCTATTGTTGACTATAGTCACTTTGTTGTGCTATTCAGTTTAAATAACCACAGTGGCAAGTGGCTGCTATATCAGATGACATATGCTCAAAAGACTTGGGGAAAACCAGCCATGATTTTTTCTATTACTTTCAGAGATATTACCCAGCTCATCTGACATAGTAAGATTATTTATTTAATGTGACTACACTCCAACTATCCACTCTAAGGTATAAAACAGACTCAAAAATAGTATTTCCCTGCAACATAATTCCAAGGTAACTTCATGACCTGCCAAAGTCTATTCACACATCTTCATCCTGGGTTTATCTGAACCAATGGTTTCTCCCTTTAAAGGAGTGTTGTTTTTTATAAAATCCAAAGAAAAAGATGGGGAAAAAAGACCAGCAAGGAAGAAGGCAATTATGGAAGGTGCATTTACCAGAAAGCTTTTAGCATGTATCAGTTTCCTTGGTTACAGGTAATAGAGAAAGGGGGAGGGAGAAGGGGCAAAAACATTAGCTGGAATAAGAGACCAGACAAAAGATTCAAAGCTCGGAGTAACATTTAGGGCACTAGCAAAGCAAAGTGGGAAAATGAAGCAATTATTCTGATGGTCCAAGGCAAAATGAAATCTTTCACCTGGAAAGAGCCAGGTAATTCCAAGCGAAAGGATTTTTGGAGTTGTTGTTTTCTTTCGAATTGAGCTGATAATTACTAGGGTTTATTTTTCCAAAATACTCTTCAGTATAGGAAAAGAAAGACAAGTGCAGACAGACCTATTAGAAGCTAGAGTCTGCCTATGATGAATCTGATGGAATCTTCGTCCCTACGGAACTAAACCAAGGCCAAATAGGAAAGCAGAAAAGATTAGAGTACACACAAATCCAGAAGCCCTGAGGAATATGAGATTAGGGTTTTCTTTTTTTTCTAGAGACTTTCAGTGATGCTTCATGCCTAGCTGTCAGCAGTGGGTTTAAGAAGGCAGGAGCTGAGGGGAGGAAAAGGAGGCTGTAATTCCAGAAGAAGCAGCAGCAGCTCCCATCAACATCACTGCTTGTGTTTGCATTAGTAGGCACTGGCAGGCTGTTCTGTCATGATTTGTCCTAGTTCTCTCACAGTAGGCCTAAGAAAAAGTCTCATTACAGTGTGGAAAACATGCATATGGATGCCCTGATTCAGGGAAATGTCCCTGAAGGAAAAGTGCATTCATTAGATTAGCTAGTGAGGGGGAAAAAATAAACCAAACAATAAAAAATAAACTTCAGAATCAGTTTGGATGTTTTACCTTGAATTCTAAATGTTTCTCTGCCAAGACCTAGCAGATCTAAAAAAAACCAGAGTACATGCTATAGTATATTACACTGGTGAAAACTCTCAAGTGATGAATTAAACCTCTGTGTAAGACAGGCAGCTGAGACTAACTTTGTTCTCTAGCCTGTTGAAAGGCTGACACAGTGTTGCAAGGCTCTCTGAGTGTGCATTAGCCACAAAAGGATCCCCCCACTGTTCAGCACATTGTGCTGGAGGAATCGGATTTCCAGAAATAGATTCACCCCAATCCCCTTTTTTTATATTTTCCAGAGCTGAACCTGAACTTTCAAGGGGCTTGACTTTGCTTTTATTTTTCACTCTTCTTTTCATAGATGATTGAATTTCCTAGTGTTGCTTTCAGATCAGAGTTATTTTGGGCACAACTCAAAGAAAGCCATCCATATACATTGGGAAGCAGTGGATGGCAGAAAAGTTCAGCTTTATTCCTGATTAAGCAAAGAGACACATCAGGGGGTTTAGGAGAAGGGGGAAAAAATGCTTACAGCTCCAAGGTCATTGAAAAGTACAAGTATTTGACTACATAGGATGATGCTGGCTGATTCTCAAAGCCTCCTAGTTCTTAAAGAGGAACTTGTAGTTTTTTTAAGTAGCAGAGCTATTGATCACATTTGCTACCATCACAAACAACGTAATTGATTATTACATTTTGAAATTAAAAAATTTTAACAATAGGAGCTGTATGAAATCACAATGGAAAAGTATCACGATGTAATGAAGGCATTTTTTGTGGTTAAAACCTGGTTTAACCTTCTCACAGTAGCATAGCAACTTTCCAATCCTAGTTCGTAACCCATCCTCAGAAACCTCTTCCTGACCTCCTCCTTCTCATCCTTCCTCTCAGCTGCCAGAAATAAAGCAGGAGATATTTGTTGAACCTGAGATTCTGTGCAAAACCATTTGCCTAATTGTTTCACTTAATTTTCATAACAACACTATGAATGAAAAATGGGGCCCAGACAGATAGATAACTTGCCTAAGAATAGACAGCTCCTAATCAGATCTGTCAGATTACAAAGTTTACACTCAAAAGCTTTCTGTTTGACCATAACGAGAGAGAGGAGCATTTATTTTAAAGTCAATGTTTGAAGATCTTGGTGTAATGATGTGAGGAGGAAAGTCCAGTGACTTATTCACACTGAGGTACTTCAAGGCTTTATTTTTCTCTTGATTGGTTCCAAGGTGTATTATAGAACGAATGCAATTTTAATATACTCCCCAGGTACTAAATAACAAAACGTGGGCATCTTTAACTCGCTGAAATGGAATTGGAGTTATTTTTTCTCATCCTTTCCTCCTTGAAAGTCTAATTCTTTGGTACCCACCTGGGACAGCACCCACATACATTTCGGCATCACATCTCAAGGAGGCCCTCCCTTCCATGCTCCTAACTTGGATCTTAGTCAAATGAAATGTGTTTGTGCTTAGAGAAAAAATAACAGCAACACCAAAAGAAAAAACAACCATAGCAGCCCACCCACACATCTGTTTCATGGGACTAAAATCAAATGATGTGAATTACGGAGAGCAGGCTTAATATATTCAGAGACCTACAACCAAACGAGTAAGATGTGCAACGTTTGGGGTATGGACACACTTGAAGCTCTTACTTGAGAGGGGAGGGGGCATGGGCAATATATGTAACCTTAACACTTGTACCCCATAATATGCTAAAATAAAAATAAATAAATTTTTAAAAAATTGTTTTTCCCCTACTTTGCACATTCCAATGAAAACATTTGAAGTCTCCCTGAAGATGTCTTAAAACAAATTTAAAAAGTTTTTAAACCCAAAATATGTACCTACTTTGTTGTCATACCCTCTCATAGCTTCTGGATATAACTCACAGAGATAAGAAATTTATGCCCCACTCTTTTGACATGTGTTGGTGGCAGAGTCATAGATTCAAGATTAAAGAAGACAATTCTGTTCTGAACCATCCTTAAGAAGAAATAATATAACATCAAAATGCTGTTATCCAGGGGCTGAAGGGAAAATTTTAGGATACTTCTAATCTTTATCATTTTTACTGATCTCTATTTTCTGGGTTTTAAATGATTGCTGTGCTTATATTTTCAAAAGTTATTTTTATTAAGAGAGGACATTAAAAGCCTGCATGTTTTTAAAAAAAAAAAAAACAACAGACAAAATATCTGGTGTGCTCCTGTTTCAGAGATTGCTGGAAAAGATATTTTTTTAATGGCTTCATTGGGTCCATATAGTTCTCAGGCTCCTTTAGGAATTCAAAGCTTGGGCATTAATAGAGTGTAGTGGAAATCTCCCAGGGCAGAAGGTAGGCTCTCTGAATTCTAATTCCAGCAAGTCCACCCAGTAGTGGGATGACCTTGGGCCGATCATTTAACCTCTCCAGTTCTTAATGAGCTTATTAGAAAAAGGAAAGATACACTGGATATACTCTAAAAACCTCTTACAGTCCTAACTGTGCTCAAAATCTAATACAATATGCTATATTTAAACTGTAATGAATGCTGCTGCTGGAGGTAATTAGGTATCTTTGGGGATTGCAAGATGGTAAATGGATGCCTGTTTCTCTCGAAGGATATTATTCCCCCATCTGCCAATTCCCCTGGGCCAGGATAATAATCATTAGTCCTTTCCTGGGTTTGTTCTTGTCTCTTTTATTGCACATATAGTTTCAAAATGATGTACACTCTCCTATCTCTCCTGCTGGCAACAAGGCACGCGTTATTCTCTGTCCTCTTACCACTCCTATAGGCAAATAGCCATCACCTTTAACCTGATGAAAAACACTACAGAACATTAGAAGAACTCAAAAACAGAGTGGTTAGAGAGGATATCATAAAAGCTATGGTAGCAAATACCTGGAGAAGGCCAGTTCTACACAGGCTTGCCTCTCTGAGAAAAAGAGATTTGAGCTAAGATGTGTCAGATAAAGAACTAGGTGTGAGAAAGGCAAGAAAAGAGTTTCCCAAGTGGAGGAAGCAGCATGCACAAAGGTTCTGAGGCGGGAGGGAGATTGCCATATTCCAGGAACTTAAAGTAGGTTGATGTGATTGACTGGGGAGAAAAGTGCACATGATGGGGTCAAAGAGTTACGATGGCCTGGTTCAGACACCAGGTAATAGGCTGTGCTAAGGTGTACTGGTAAGTGCAGCAGGAGCCATGCACAGGGGGTTGGCATGATCTGATCAAAGTTTGAAAGAAAAAGTACTCTGGATGCTAAATGGGAAACAGATGTCCAGGGTGTGGGCTAGCATGAACCACAGTGAGAGGGGCTGTGGAAGAGTCCTGCAATAGTTCAGAGAAGAGTTGGCTGAGTGGGCTAGGATGGTGGCCATGGAGATGGGGAAAATGGATGGAGCTGAGATATATTTTGGAAGAGGACTTGTTCACGGATTAGATGTTGGGGGAAGGTGGAGTATGGTAGCTGAGAGAGGCAACGATGACTCTTCAGGTCTGGCTCAAGTACCAAAAAGGTGAAGAACTTTAATGAGATGGGAATTGCTAGGAGAAAAACAAGTTTGTGTTGTGAAGGCAGGACTATCTGTGTCCAAATGATATTTAAGCAATGGAAACAGATGAGCTCACCTAGGGAGAGAATGTAGGCAGTGGAGACCAGGGGATTGGTACATGTACAACAGTGAGGAGCAACAAGGAGGTAAAGAAGAAAACCAGGAGTGGATGTTGTCCTGGAATCCAAGAGCAGAGAATATTCCAAGAGGAAAACATAGTAAACTGCATCTAATGCTACTCAAAAGTTTGGTAAAATGGCAAGCTGTCTTTGGAAGTAGCAACACAGAAGTCACTGGTGACCTTAAAAGCAATTTTGGTAGCATGCTAAGAATGGCAGCTTCTGCGTGCTAAGAATGGCAGCTTCTGCGTGCTGAGAATGAATGGGAGGGAAAAGCAAACACAACCCACACGCACAATTCCTTTTGTTTCTTTTTAATTTAATTTTTGAATAGGAAATACATTAATGTGACTCAAAATTAAAACAGTACAAAAGAGTATGCAAGAGGAAGTCTCCCTCGGGTATACTCAAGTCTCACTGTTTCTCCTGAGGTATTCTGTGTATATGTAAGCAATGTGCTTATCTTTTCATTTCTTTTTTACACAAATGATAATGCACTATATATACAGTTCTGTGCCTGGATTTTTTCAACTAAAAACATATTTTACATCATTTTATACCACCATATAGTTTCCTTTATCATTTTAAACCTGGGTAGTGCCCCCCTGAATGAATCTAATAGTTTAATTAGTACCTATTTGAGCTTTTGCCATTGCAAATAGTACTGAAACTAATACGCTTTTGTAAACTAGTAAGTCATTTTGTAAAGGTGTGGTGTCCCTACAACATAAACTTAGAAGTGGAATTGCTATGTCAAAGAGTATGTGCCGTGGTAATTTTGATAACTATGCCAAATTGATCTCCATAAAAGTTGTACATCCACCAGCACTATATGAGACTGTGTGTGTTCGCCACACTTTTGCCAAAACAACATAGGAAACTTTTCGATCTTTGCCAATCTCATAAGAGAATAATGCTTCTCAGTGTATATTTATAAATCTTATATTGACCTTCTCATTGTATTTTTAAATGTCTTGCTCTTTTTGCATGACTAGGTAATGGATTTCTCAATCTCTAAATTGCAATAATTTTAAGTAGATTCATACTGGTGTTGACCACTCTATATTAATTTTTTCTATGATATAGTGTTCTCTCAAAATATATAAATTCAAGGCCTCTTTTAAAAGTTTCTATAAATTTTCTGCAATTTTGCTCTTTAAATATTTGTTTTATTTTATAATTTTGACTTTCTTCTCAGAGACTCAAATTTTGTAAATATTACATCTTTTAAGCCTGTTCATCTTGCTTGCTGTATCTGATACTTCACCAAATATTTACTTTCCTTTCCTTACTTTTCCTGTTCTTATCTTCTACATCACTTACTACATTTCAATCTGAGTCTATTTTCCTGTTTGCTACTTCCAATTTCACCTTCATTTCTTTGATGAAGAATTATTATTCTTCCACTTCTTTCTAGAGCTATGCTAGCTCATGTTTTCTTTTCTAGTCTCATCCTCTTTTCCTTGAATTATTTTTTCTCTACTTTGTGTTCCTGTGATATAGAAGTGAGAGTTTCATTATTTTTTCATAATTCATGAAGAAATGCTTATGCAAAATTGTCCTTTTTTAATACAACATTCAGAGCAGTTTTATGTATAATTGTAACAATCTGAAAACAACTCAAATGTCTTTCAATAGGTGAATGGTTACATAAACTCTAATACATCCATACAATGAAATACAAGTCAGCAATAAAAAAGAGTAATCTGTGATGCAAGCAACGATCTGGGTAAATCTCAAGTGCAATTGTGTTTGGTGAAGAAAGCATAAGGGCATTACTCTTAGTGAAAAAAGTTCATCTCAAAAAGTTACATACTGTATGATTTATACAACATTCTCAAAATTATAAGCCAATAGAGACGAAGAAGAGATTAGTAGTTGCCAGGAGACAGGGACTGAAAGTGGAGGTGCAAATGTGAAGGAGTAAGATGAATGAGCTCTTTGTAATGATGCAATAGCTCTGTATCTTGAATGTATTATTGGTCACATGAATCTGTCCATGGGACAAAACTGCATGGAACACACACATACACACATTCATGTAAGAATGGTGAAAACTACGTAAGGTTTGTAATGTAGCAATATCAATTTCCTGGCTTTGATATTGTGCTACAGGGAGATACCTGTCATCACTGGGGGAAGTTGGGGGAGAGGTATACAGGACCCTGTGTATTATTTTTCAACTTCTGTAGATCTACAATTATTTCAAAATTAAAAGTTTAATAAAACAGCAACTCAAAGTACTAGAAAAAAAAGTTTTATAAAGATATTGAGTCTCAATGTCATCAGCAGTTATGAAGTGTTCACAAGTCCAGGGACTTTTCCAAATGCTCTAGAAGACTAATGGCTATTGGCCACAGAAGGCTTATACTCCCGTTGAGGACCTAAATTTATGAATAAATATATAAATATCACTATTCGCTAGAAAAACCAAATGACAAATCAGTTTACAGGTAATAAATATTAAAGACTTGCCTTGGACCTGGAAGTGAGCCCTCCACATGCATCTTATCAGACAAGCACTCCAGGATGAAATGATAAAATCCCTGAAGGTGTGGAAGTTGAGACAGTTGATCAGAGTAGACTGACTTTCAGGGTGGCCCCTGCAGCCACAGAAAGCCTTTTTTACTGATGTGAGTGTTATGGAATGGAAGAAATTTTTGAGTGACACTCTTCCCGTCTCTACAATTTCAAGCCTTTGAAATTTGTTGAGCAATATTCTTCTAAATCTCCAACAATCTTCTTGCCTTAAATCTACTTTCTCCAACATTAATATAAATACACTTTTTAAAAACTGGTATTTGTCATAATGAGTGAGATATGCACCATCTGGGGGATGGTCATGCTGGAAACTCAGACTTGTGGGGGAAGGGGGCATTTATTGAAACCTTAAAATTTGTACCCCCGGGGAGACCTGCCCAGAAGATGGCGGATGAGAAACACCGCCAGACAGAGTATCTCTGAAGAAAAGACAGATTCTAGAGAAATTAATAGAGAAATTAGAAGAAAGAAGCAAGAAGACGAGCCTACATCGGATGAGGGTCGGCAGGAGGAGTACCTGAAACCACGGGAGACTCCACGGGAGGAGGTCGCGGAGGAGAACTGGAAGCTGGGACCCCCGGAGCAGCCCAGAGACCAGCGGGAAGGATAGGTGGATCTGCCGTTTCCCCTCCCCTGCATCCCGGACTGCTGGTGGGCTCCCCAGCAAGCGGAGGGACCTGCGGACACCAGCCCAGCGACAACCGCCGCCAATGAGCGGTAAGCCAGTAGCGGACGCGGCACCAGGCTCCCAACTCCCTCGGGGCACCTCCGTGTGCACAGACCCGAGCCGCACGGCAGACGCCATATTGCCTCCTCCTCCCCTCCCCCGACCCTACCCACGGCTGCCCAGAGA
>VSMD01066480.1:0-17328 GCA_008750895.1 Mirza zaza | reverse complement strand
TCAAGCCTGTAATCCTAGCTCTCTGGGAGGCCGAGGTGGGCGGATCATTTGAGCTCAGGAGTTCGAGACCAGCCTGAGCAAGAGCGAGACCCCATCTCTACTATAAAAATAGAAAGAAATTAATTGGCCAACTAATATATAGAGAAAAAATTAGTCGGGCATGGTGGCGCATGCCTGTAGTCCCAGCTACTTGGGAGGCTGAGGCAGCAGGATTGCTTGAGCCCAGGAGTTTGAGGTTGCTGTGAGCTAGGCTGACGCCACGGCACTCACTCTAGCCTGGGCAATAAAGTGAGACTCTGTCTCAAAAAAAAAAAAAAAAAAAAATAGAAAAAAAAAGTAATGTATTAATGACATATTAAAACAATAATTGTGGATATATTGAGCTAAATGAATGATTATGACCAAATCCACATGTTTGTTTTTCTTTTCTTTTATGTTGCTACTAGAAAATTTAAAATGACATTTGTGGCTCCTACTTTAGTTACTACTAGGCACTGCTGCCTGAAGGATTGTCTCCCTTTTCAAAATTCAGGCTGGTTCCTCAAAAAACCAGAGGCCATGAAGGTTATAAAATTTTATTGATTGATTGATTGATTGAGACAGGGTCTTGCTTTGTGGCCGAGACTGGAGTGCACTGGTCTGATCATAGTTCACTGCAGCCTCTAACCCCTAGGCTCAAGCAATCCTTTTTCCTTAGCCTCCTGAATAGCTGACACTACAGGCATACAAGACCACACCTGGCTAGTTTGAATTTTTTGTAGAGATGGGACCTTGCTATGTTTTTCAGACTGGTGCCAAACTCCTGACCTCAAGTGATCCTCCTGCCTTGTCCTCCCTAAGTGCTAGGATTTCAGGCATGAGCCACCATGCCTGGCTCAAAATCTGAAATCTTAAAATATTTATTATTATTTCCAATTTTGGAAATTGTATATATTATTCATGATGGATATAACATTGTATATAAGGTTAAATGCGAATGTCCTCCAGGCAGTACCAGGTTCCGGTAGGGAGAGAAAACCCTGGTTGCAGCTATGAATCTGCGAGACCCCATCACCTGTCACTCACGGTATTAAGGGGAGAAACACTGGACCCTTTCCAATCAGGAGCGCCGGGTGAGAACTGTCCAATCAAGCTCGCAGCGGAAGAGGCGGCGGCGGCCGGGACAATCCCGCATGGACTTTGTCTCTTGCTTCAGTTCGCCTAGCTCAGTCCGTGTTCACTGCTTCTTCTCCTTCACTTTGGAAGGTCCAGGCGCCTCTGCCACAGCCTCTGTCACCCTGTGACCTGCCTGTACTTGAAGATCTGTAAGGAGGGGACAATACAGAAGCCGGCAAATAGGAAGTGTGTGGCGCTGGCTGTCCTCAAGGGTTGGAACCAGTAGGAATTGGCTGTGGCCTCATAACATGACTTTGGAAGTGTCTCCTCCCTTAAGTTTTTTGAAAGAGTTTAGGAAGGATTGTCATTAATTCTTCTTTAAATGCTTGATAGAATTCACCTGTGAAAAAGTCATTCAGTCTTGGGTTTTGCTTTGTTGGGAGATTTTTTTTGTTATTGCTTCAATGTCCTTCCTTAGTATTGGTTTGTTTAGTATTTCTATTTCTTCATGATTTAATCTTTGTGGGTTTTTTCTTTTGAGCAATATATTTATTTCTTCTAATTTATCCAATATATTGTCATACAAGTGTTCACAATCTTGTCTTATACTTTGTATTTCTATGATATCAGTTTTTATATCTTCTCTTTAATTTATAGTTTTCTTTATTCCTTTCATTATTTTTCCTTTGGTTAATCTAGCCAAAAGTTTTCCAATTCTGTTTCTTTTTTAAAAACTCAACTATTGGCCGGGCCCGTGGCTCAAGCCTGTAATCCTAGCTCTCTGGGAGGCCGAGGTGGGCGGATCGTTTGAACTCAGGAGTTCGAGACCAGCCTGAGCAAGAGCGAGACCCCATCTCTACTATAAATAGAAAGAAATTAATTGGCCAACTAATATATATAGAAAAAATTAGCCGGGCATGGTGGCACATGCCTGTAGTCCCAGCTACTTGGGAGGCTGAGGCTGGAGGATAGCTTGAGCCCAGGAGTTTGAGGTTGCTGTGAGCTAGGCTGACGCCACGGCACTCACTCTAGCCTGGGCAATAAAGTGAGACTCTGACTCAAAAAAAAAAAAAAAAAAAAAACTCAACTATTAGTTACTTTGATCTTTTCTATTTTTTTCTAGTCCTTATTTAATTTTCTTGCTCTAATCTTTATTATTTCCTTCGTTATGCTAACATCGGGATTATTGCATTCTTCTTGTTTAAATTCCTTGGGGGTTAAAATTAGGTTGTTTATTTAATAACTTTATTTTTCTCTTAATGTCATAAGTTATCATTATAAACTTATCTTAGTAATACTTCTGTTGCATCCCAGAAGTATTCATTTGTGGTGTTTTCAATTTAATTTGTCTCAAAATACTATTTGATTTCCCTTTGGATTCCTTCTTTGACTCATTGGTTATTTAGGGGCATATTTTTTACTGCCCAGATATTTGTGTTTCCCAATTTTCCTTCTGCTATTGATTTCCAGTTTTATACCATTGTGAACAGATAGAAAAACTTAATATACGTTTAATCTTAAATTTGAAAAGACTTTTTTTTGGTTCAACATATTCTCTATTTGGAGAATATTTTATGTGTTCTTGAGAAGAATATGTATTATCATACTGTTGGATGGAATGTTATATGTACGTCTGTTAGGTCTGTTTTGTCCACAGTGTTTTACAAGTGCACTCATTAGTTTTCTTCTGAATGATCTATCCATTGTTTTAAGTAGGGTAGTGAAATCGCCTTTTATTATTGTACTTCTGTCTACTTGTCCCTACAGTGCTATTAATGTTCACTTTGTATATTTAAGAGCTCTAATGTTGGATGTCTATGTATGTTCAATTGTATATCCTCTTGACAAATTAACCTCCTTTTTAATATATAGTGAACAATTTTTACTTTTGTGACAAATTTTTCCTAGAAGCCTGTTTTGTGCAATATAAGTATAACCACCCCTGCACTCATTTATTTATAATTTGAATGGAATGTTCATTTCCACCTTTTCATTTTTATCCTGTTTGTTCTTAAATCAAAAGTTAGTCTTATTTAAGAAGCTTCATTTTGGATTTTTTAAAATCCATACAGCCACTCTGTTTTATTCCACTTTCTGTTGCTATAATAGAATACCACAGACTGGATAATTTGTAAAGTATAGAGTTGGCTTATGTTTCTGGAGGCTGGGCAGGGCAAGAGCATGTTACCGACACGTCTCATAAAGGCCTTTCCTTTCTGACACAAGTAACGTCAAGGAAAGCATAAGAACTGAGGGAGAGGGAGGGTGTGCATCAAAGGCTTTTAAAAATATATATAACATACCTATGCTCATGATAAGTAACGCGTTTCTATGATTAAAAAACCCAAAAAACCTGATCCACTCATTTTGCCCACATGGCATAATCTCTTCTTAAAGGTACCACCTCTTAATTCTGTTATATGGCAATTAAATTTTACTATAACTTTTAGAGGCAACAATCAGTCTATAGCAGTGTCTTTTCATTGAATAATTTAATCTCTTTATATGTGAAGTAATTGTGGCTAGGTAAGGACTTTCTATTGTAATTTTGTTTTTTCTATCCATTTTAGTTTGTTTCCTTATACTGTCTTTCTTGTTTTTTTGGAACTTTTTTGATTTGTTTTTGTTGTCAGCACATACCTTCATTATTTCTCTCTTTTCTGTATGTACTACAGTTATTTTCCTAGTGTTTATAAGACTTACATACATTTTATACTTAGAACAGTCTAGCTTAAGATGATAACAATTTAACTTCTATGCATAGAAAAAACTCAACATATTTTCTTCACCCCACATATTTATACAATTTGTTATACTTTATACGTTTTTGTATTGTCTATCCATTAACAAATTATTTGAGCTATCTTCTTTTTAAATAATTTTATATTTTGTGGCTTTTTTATGCACCACCATTACAGTATAAGTGTATGCCGAATGTTCCTTTGTATTTGTTGTTTCGAGTGAGATTCATACTTTTGTATGTTTTCATATTTTTAGTTAGCATTCCATCATTTCATGTTGAAGAGTTCCTTTCAGCATTTCTTGTAATTTCAAATAATTTGGAGAATATTGTTCTATGGGTTATGTTTCTCTTTTTAGAGTGACATCATGAGGTCTATTTCTGTGTCTGGTTTATTTCAATTAACACAATGTTCTCTAGGTTTATTAATGCAGTCAGAAATGACAGAATATTTTTTATATGGATGAATAGTATTCCATTGTTCATATATACCACATTTTTTGTAGCCATCAACTTGATGATGAACACTTAGGTTGATTTTATATCTTGGTGACTCTGAATAACGCTGCAATAAACATGGAAGTTCACCTTCTTTGTTACCATACTGACTTTAATTTTAAAATACACCCAATAGTGTTATTGCTGGGTTATATGTTAGTTATATTTTTTAATTTTTTGAGAAATCACCATCATGTTTTCCATAATGACTATATTAATTTACATTTACACCAACAGTGTGAATGTATTTCTTTTTTTTCTTTTTTGACAAGCAAACACTGAGGGATGTATTTCTTTTTCCATGTCTTTACCAGCACTTGCTACTTTTTGTCTTTTTAATAGTAGTCATTCTAACAAGAGTGAATTAATATCTCATAATGGTTTTGATTTGTCTTTCCTGATGGATAATTGATATTGAGCATTATTTATTTCACATATCTGTTGAAAATTGTATGTCTTTTTTAGAGAAATGTATATTTAAGTCTTTTGCCCATTTTAATAGTTATTTGTTTTTGTTTTTATAGTTGTTTGAGTTTCTTATATATTTGGATATTAACCTCTTGTTAGATGTACAATTTGCAGATATTTTCCACAATAATTTGTGGAATAAATTCCACAATAAATTGATAAAGCAATTTTCATAAATGCTTTATCATTCTGTTGATTTTAATGGTGCTGTGCAGAAGCTTTTTAGTTGAAGTAATATCATTTGTCTATTTTTTTTATTTCTGTTGCCTGGATGTTAGGTTAAATCCAAAAAATTATTACTCAGACCAGTTTATGGAGCTTTCATCCTATGTTTTCGTATAGTAGCTTTTAGAGTTTCAGGTCTTTGGTATTTATCTAAACACAAAACAACCCAAATCTGACTTAATAATAGAAATAATTAATAAAATAGATTTACATCTTTTCAAAAGTGATGTGCATATAAAAAATTATTTACAGCCATTTAAAACATATGTATGTAACTTGCAAATATCATGAAATTAGACTAGCATAAAACAGTACATTCTGTATTATTTTATTTGATTAAAGGCTAATAAGCAAAACAAATTCAGAAGTTTGATTGTTTTTACCATTGAGGAAGCAAGTATGGATTTGGGATTATAATATGAGGGGTCTCACGGAGGGCTTGTAATATTTTTTTTTCTTGTGGCCACTGGTAATTGGGTGTGCTCCTGTCAGATACTTCATTAGTGTATTCAGGTGGAATATGTCTTGTCCATAATGCTGGGACCAGAGGTATTTCAAATTTTAGATTTTTAAAATTTTGGAATATTTGCACATACATAATAAGATATCTTGGGGTTGGGACACAAATCTACACATAAAATTTATTTATGTTTTATGTATACCTTATACACATGGCCTGAATGTAATTTTATAGAACATGTTTAAATAATTTTCATGAAGCCAAAATTTTCATGAAACAAAGTTTTTGTGCATTAAATCATAAGAAAGCTAAAATGTCAGTATCTCAACCATCCATGTGGATAATCTGTGGTTGTATGGAATCACCATCATTCCTAATTATCTACTAATAAGCAATGATTTTCTTCTTTTTTCTTTTCTTTTTTTTTTTTTTTTGTGACAGAGTCTCACTCTATTGCCCAGGCTAGAGTGCTGTGGTGTCAGCCTAGCTCACAGCAACCTCAAACTCCTGGGCTCAGGCGATCCTTCTGCCTCAGCCTCCCGAGAAGCTAAGGCTACAGGCATGCGCCACCATGCCCGGCTAATTTTTTCTATAGATTTTTAGTTGGCCAATTAATTTCTTTCTATTTTTAGTCGAGACGGGGTCTCACTCTTGCTCAGGCTGGTTTCGAACTCCTGACCCTGAGCGATCTTCTGGCCTCAGCCTCCCAGAGTGCTAGATTACAGGCATGCGCCTTTCCGCAATAATTTTCTTATACATTTGTGGTTAAAGAAAATTGCATACCATTAATGAAGTAAAAAAATTATATGTTCAGGCTAGCTAAGTAGCACAGTAGCGTCATCAGAATACCTGTTTCAGCTTTTAAACAATAGCAACAACAAACAATGGCAGGCTTTCAGTTTCTACATATAATCTGTGATTTGATTAAAAGATTACTGCACACTGTATTTTATTTTCTATTTTATTTGGGAAGAAACATCAAAGCAATCAAGGGACCGCCAGTAAGTGGGTCCTCTCAAAATGAGAGGGCACTCTGCTGAGCACCTAACATGTTTCCTCCAGAGTCATTTGTCTCATTAACAATCGTCTCAGTAGTCTCTCTTTGATTTTATAAACCATCATTATTTCTTGTTTTGTTATGAATGCAAAATACTCTGAGCCCTTCAATAAGCCAGTCAGACATTTCACCATGTCATCTATAGACACTTTTTTGCAGTGTTAACATCATCTTCATCTTCACCATTGTTATGATTACTTTTATTCAGAATCATTTTGGCTACTTCACCATATATCAATGAATAAACAACTGGAGCTTCATTATCAACGTTATAAACTTCTTCAGTATCCACTTTGTCCAGTTTACTGATGGTCTCCCAAGGTAAATGCTTTGCATATGTAAGGAGCTCAGACTTTTTTTTTTTTCTTTCGATATGCCTAACCTTCAGTGTCATCACCTTGTTCATCATCACCACTGAATATAGTCTCAGCCTGGAGTTTGTTCCAGGTATGCACAATTGTATCTTTAGTCACTGTGGTATTCCAAGTGTTGGCAACAACATATATGGCATCCTTCATGCTAAACTCCTTTATAAAACTTTCCACACTCATACCTCTGTTCACTGCTGCTAGCATGCTCTTCAAGAAAGTGTTTTTATATTTACTATTTATTGATACAAGAATATCCTGGTCACATGATTAAATTAATGAAGTTACATTGGAGGAAAGTACATGGCATAAACATTACTTTTAATGAAAATTTTAGCTGGAAGCCAAGCAAAATTGTTGTAAAGAAATAAAAAAATCATCTGTATCAATATCATATTTTGAGAAATAAAAAAGAAATAACAAAATGTTGCAGTTATTTTCTAGTCCAGCTTCCCTGTGGTGAGTGTAAGCTGCTGTTATAAAATGTATGTTCAACCAATCAGAAAAGACATCCTTAGAAATCCATGGCTTTTTAAAGCATAACATTTGACTGGTAAAATGTTCACTCCTTGAAAACAGCAAGGAAACACACGTTTGCCTATCACAGCAAGTTTACACTTTATGCATGCCTGCTACATTACACATTGCAGCACAGTTATTCTGTCTTTGCATCATTAATTCCTGCAGAGGCTGTCTTGTCAGCTGTAGTCAGTTTCCGGGGCAATAATATCAAAACAATGATGTTTTATCAGCATTGTAGACTCATTCTGGCATCAAATTTTTACCAGCAGTGATTTTGGTAAATGCATCAATAAATTTCTCCACTGCTTCATGATTAGCACGTTTTATCACTATAGATCTTTAAAAATGTAATGTAGTGTCTTTTCTTAAATTCTTGCAAATGGACTTTGGAATACTTACAGTTCTCTTCAATGTTTAGTTTATTGTGATCTTTTCTTGTTTTGTGATCAACATACAATTAAGTGGCATGTATTCACTGTGACTATCAATTTACTTTTGCAATACACAATCACAATCTTCATTTTTAGCTTTATGCAGTGTTCATTAGCTTCTGTCCACCACTTTCAGCATAGAATTTTAACATTTTATCCATTCCTTCAGGTCATATATGTTGATAATTCCAACACTATATACTCTTCCGTAACATGTTTTACACTTATGCCACTGTCCGGTTTTCCAGTAGATTGACTTTTTGTGCTATAGATAAATGTAAATGCTTCCTGCTTTTCTTATCATTGTTATCCATAGAAGTATCAGCAAGGCTTTTGACAATTTTAACATATCTTTATACCACAAAGTAGAGAATAAGCAAAAAACACAGCAAGCAATACATGTAGGTCTTGAAACTATGTGGGGCACCATGGGGAATGTGCCATTGCTGCATCCGGCCTGCACACATGCCGTTTTATTAAATATCACCTTTGTGGGCCTGCTTCATGGGAAAATAATGGATGTGCACAGAAAAGAGCTATCAAAGCTGAAGGGGACTGAGAGGGTCTTTTTTCCCCTTGGGGACATGGAATAAGCTGTGTCTTGCGCAATTGTATTATGACATGACTTATCACATTAGGTCAGATTGGAAACTTTCCACTTGTGTCATGTTGGCTCTGAAAAAGTTTTGGCTTTTGGAACATTTCAAGTTTCAAGTTTTTGGTTTAGGGATGCTCAGCCTGTCCTTACCATCCCATATATTTAGGTATACATGCTAGTCTTCAACACACATATCTAATAAATTGGATCCAAAATTTTTTTCTGGTTAGTGTCAAGGCCAGCATAAATAGAGGATTGTTCAAGATTCTGGAATTATGGGGCCTAGATTTATATCCTAGATCTCATCACTTTCTATCTCAGAGATCTGGGCCATATTTTTGAACTTCAGTTTTTTTCTACTGCAAAATGTGTTAACTATGAGAATTCTCTTCTCATAGTTTCAGAAGGGATTAATCTTCTCAATAAATATTACCTTCTAAGTTGATTCCCGTTTTTCTTTGATCTACGTGCTATGGGGATAAGGGAGAAAAATGATGTTCCAGTCAAAGGCATTTTTAAGGTAAATAATGAGAAGGTAAATATTATAGATGACACTAGGGGGCAGGAAAAAGAGGTAAAGGCATTTTTCCTGTCTATGGCCTCACACCCATCTCTGAACATGGAAGGTGGACTATCCAGGTGATCTATGAAAGAAAGAAAGAAGAGAGGGAGGAAGGGAGGACATAATTTGATGTACAAGTTCCAAGCCAGCAAGGCCTTCTGGACAGGACAGAGATATCAGCGACTGTAAATAATTCCATTTTTTATTTCTATTGTGTTTTTTATCTTTTCCCTTGGTTACTTATATATTTTTTCTTTTTCCAGCTAAAACTAATTCAACCTTCTTTACAATTTCTGTTCTTAAAAGAGAATGGTCCAATAATAGAGGATTGGTTGAGTAAATGATGTATGCCTCTTCATTGGAACCTTAGGCATTCATTAAAAATAGGATTTTAAAAAATGAGGAAATGTTTACGTGAGATGATATACTATTGAAATAGCACTTATGCTTTTCCCCCTCTCAGTCCAGTTCACGTGGTTTGGTCCAGGCCCGTGCACGAGCGGGCGCGCACCCCCGCCGGTCGGTACAGACGGCCCAGTCCGCAGCGCCAGCTCCCCGCCCGCTCTCCCGGCCAGGCGGTACTCCCGGCAGGAGAGGGAACAGCCCAGCCTCTGGAAGATTCTTCCGTCCGAGTGAGGTCGCCTGCCTTGACGCCGAGCAGTGAGTGCAGCCATGGAGATCCCGCGCCGCCTGCGCCCCCGCGGCCGCCCCGACGGTCCTCACCTGGAGGCCTGCACCAGCAGGAGCAGGTCCCCGCCGAAACGCCGTCCGCCCGGGACTCCCGCAAGTCTGACCTGGGGCACAGCGAGCCGCAGTTCAGCCGCGAGCGTCCGCCTCCAGGTCCTCCCAGGGCTTCTCCGGCCCGGGCCTCAACCCCGGGAGCTCTCCCCGGGCCTCCTCTCGAGACCGCCACCGCCGCCTGGCTGCGCGTCCGCTTCCCTCCCTTCCCGGCGCCCTGCGCGAGCGCCCCACCTGGGAAGGGGCTGTGGGGCGCCTCCGCCCCGCATGCCAGGAGGGAGTCGGGGCTATTGGAGCCGTCCGTTCCTGGGGGCAGGGAGAAAGGACCGGGCCATTTGAGAACCCGCGAGACTGAGCTGGCCCATTTCCAGCCTGGCGAAGGCGACGGGGCCGTCGCGTTTGGGAGCCCTTCACCTTCGGGCTGCAGCTCGCGGAGGGGAGCCCCGGCGGGCCCAGGCTCCTGCTGCGGCCGAGCGGTGTTGGGGGGCAGCATCTCGGCCGAGGCGGGGGTTACGCCTCGGAGGTCCTTCTCGGAACTTCTGCCCGGACGGGGAGCGGCTGAAGGGCTCGGCGCTGGCCCAGGTATAGGAGCCAGGCGCCGGGTGAGGTACCTGGGACCGGCCCGACTCCGCCCCTTCCTTGACTCCGCCTCCTCAGGGTCATTCCTCTCCCTTAACCTCGGCCCTCCAATCGGGACTCGCTAGCAAAGTCAAGCCCCACCCCTCCAGCTCCGACTCCGGGGAGCCTCTCCGGAGCCCCAGGAACACAGCCTCTGGAGCTGCTACCGCGCCCACCTCGTCCGGCCGTCTGTCTGTGCCTAAGGAGATGAGCTTGCGGAATTCCTTCTGCAGGAGCTGCCAGCCTGGGGAGGGGAGGTGGGGAGGGGTTGGAGCGTGCAGTCTGCGAGGCGGGATGCCCGGCGGCAGCTCACCTGCGCGTTCTGCCTGGGGATCTGCAGAAGCAAGGCCAGCTCGGAGTAGTGGAAGGTCTCGTCCAGGGAGAGCAGCGCCCGGTGCACCCCGCTCTCCGTGAGGTTCGTGGCGAATTCCTTCAGGCCCAGCCCGGACACCCAACCCATGACCCGCTCATTGGACCACACCACCACGTCTGTGGACGAAAGGGACGCTCAGCCACGCCCGTGGCCAGGCGGGTCCAGTTGTGCCCATACCTCCCTCCCCATGTCCTCTTTCCTGGCCACGTTCCCCATGCTGGCGCCGCCCCTGGTTTACGGAAGAGCTTTTTCTCTGGCTTCCCCGCCATCACTTCTCCTCCAACCCGGATCCCTACCCCTCCACCCGGCTCCCAGAGGGCCTCTCACAGTCTTCTGCTCACCTCGGATCTGGGTCTGACTCTCTTCCCGCCTCCGCTCCAGGTCCTTCCGGTCATAGTTGGGCCGTTTCAGGCACATAATCCCGTAACGCAGACTCACCCTGAGCAGCAGGGGAAGTGGAGTCACAGATCAGCCTGCACAACCCCGCTGGCTGCTGCTCCTATTGGGCCCTCCCCATTGGCTGTGGTCTTCTGGGAGTCGTTGGGGAGCTGATCAGTTCTATTGATTGTTGACCCTCCCAGGAGGTGGGACATTTTCAACAGGCAGTTCCTATTGGCTAACCTGGAAAGGGTATGGAGTTAACTAAACAAGCTGTCTCAGGATCTGAACTTTTCCTATGGACCATCTTATAGGTGGAAGAGGCACAGAGTCTAGATTTCCCGCAGAACCTAGGCTAAAGGGCCAAAAACAATCCTGGGAATTTCCCATGGCCAGTCCCATTGGCTAAAGACTCGCTAGGGGTGGGGCTTCCCCTTGGATTGTCCCCCATTGGCCAGGCAACCCCACCTGTGGAAGCTGTCCACCATCTTGAGTTGGCCCCGGAGCTCCTTCTTGTTAAGATGATCTAACATTTGGGCATCCACCAGCGACTCCACGAAGTAGCTGCGATATTGGGGCAGACCCAGGCTGGGCAGCCAGTCGTTCCCCACCCACTCGTGGTTCATGTCGCCATATGCCAGGATCTGGGGCCATGGGCAGGTGAGGGAGGGGTCAGGCCCTCTGGCCCCTTCCCATGTGTGTATGAAAGGGGTACAGTCCACACATCCCCAGATCTAAGGTGGTTCTTTCCTCACCCCATAGCAGGACAATGGCCCATCTCTCCTCATGACAATAGACCAATCCAAAGTTGTCTCCTACCCCTTTATGACAGATGAGACTCTTGGCTACTCAAACCATAGTCCTGGGACCCACGCCATCGCCATCGCCATCGCCATCGCCTGTGGACTTGCTGGAATCGCAGAATCGCAGACCCTACTCCAGGCCTACTGAAATCAGTCTCTGCAGTTTCACAAGACCCTCAGGTGACGTGACCTATATATTAATTAATTGATTGACTGAACAATTTTAAATAAGGAGGTCTCACTATGTTGCCCGGGCTGGCCTTGAACTCCTGGGCTCAAGCAGTCCCCCAGTAGCTGGAACTACTGGCACCCGACACTGTGCTAGACACCAAGTTGCGAGAAGCACTGGTTTAACACTGCCTCAGTCCAACATCAACTACTCCCCCAAGTCAGGACAGTGGATTCTTTCAACGTCGCTCTCCTGCCAGCAAAGGATCGTCCCTCTTGCAGTGTGCTGAAAATCCTAGTCTAATGTTGAATCTAGCCCAGGACAATATCTGGATCAGCCCAAAGTCCTTCACTCCTTTTTGCCTCTGGAGACAAGCCACCCCTCCCCCTGGCTGGAAAAACAGACCACAGTCCTACGTAATTCCTCCAGGGCCAGCGAGTTCAAGCCCCTGCTTCTTGAGAACAAGAGATTGCTCCTCCTCCACAACTTCTCCTTCAGCCCGCCCTGCCTCACCACCACCAAACTGATGCTTCCCTTCTGCCCTGGTACACCGGACAGTCCAGCGTAGCCCCTGCCCCTCAGCCAGAGGGAAAACAGGGTCCCAACGTCTGTCTCCAGCTATAGCAATGGATCGGCCCCTAGAGCCCCCGAAACCGCAACGACGCAACGAACGGCCCGTGCACCAGGCTGACAGGAACGATCAGGCCGTCCACATCCCGCCCCCACGCCACAGTGAAATAGTCCAGCGCCCCCACCCCCGCCCGCGGGGATGATGGAATGCTCTAGTGAGGGCAGGGCAGGGCTTGGAGAAGGAGGGGCATCCATGCAGCGTGCACAGCCTGTTCATGCGCCCGCCCGCGCGCCTACCTGCTCCCAGCTGATCTCCTGGGTCTCCTGACCCGTTAGTGGGAAGAGGGGAGAGAAGGGGTGGGTTAAGGGGCAGGCATAGGAGGACGGAAGGGACGGACTTACAGACAGCCACAGACTCGGTCCCCGCCCCCACCCTCAGAGTGTTAGTGCCACCCCCAAAGGCCGCCGGCAGGGGACACTCACATGCTTGGTCGTGGCCGTGGCCGTAAGGGACTCCATCTCTCCGTGTGTCATCCACACGTTTCCTGTGGACTGAGGGCGGGGGCTGTTAATGGGGGGAGAGGGCCTCGGATGAGGGAAAGGTTAGGGTTAGGGTTAGAGTGTAGTGCTCCTGAAGGCCCCAGGCCATATGTTTATGTGCATCCTGCTTTCTGGCTCAGGGACTGACAGTGACAGAGAAAATGATCCTTTTTGAGCACCTGCCACGTACCAAGCAAAAGAACATGAGCTTTAGAGTTGGGCGAATTCAGGTTGGAATTGGGGCCCTGCCGGCATTTTGCTGAGTGGCCAGGTACAAACGATGTCACATCTCTGACCTCACGCGGACATACAGGGTGAGGATTCAGAATGAAGTAGCTGACACAGCAATGAATGGGACAAAGGTTTGGTGGTGGTAGTGGGGTTTGTTCATATTTCTTGAGCTACTGTTCCCAACAACCACAGGAGTGAGGATCCCGTACAAGGGTTCACACATTTATGTAGCCCCTGGTGTCAGGCACCAGGCACCAGCGTGCAGGACATGGCAAGGAGCACAGCAGACAAGGCCATTGTCGTCATGGTGCGGAAGATGCAATCAACATATTGTTAATATGCTGGGAAGTTTGAATATAGGCCAAATAGTACATGAAATTAACAATAATGTTCATGCCTTTGGGTGTGATGAGATCATGGTGGCTAGGAAGAAGAAAAAGACCCATTAAAGTGAATTTTTTGGGCTAACCTGTTGTGACATCCTCAAACATTCAAGTACAGGTTGAGCATCCCTAACCAGAAAATTCGAAATCTGAAATGCTCCACAATTTGAAACTTTTTAAGCACCAACATGATGCCACAAGTGGAAAATTCCACTCCTGACCTGTAATAGGTTGCAGTAAAAATGCAGTCAAAACTTTGTTTTGTGCACAAAATTATTTAAAATATTGTGTAAAATTACCTTCAGGCTGTGTATAAGGCATATATGAAAAGTAAGTGAATTTCCTGCTTAGACTTGGGTCTCATCCCCAAGATATCTCATTAAGTATATGCAAATATTCCAAAATCCAAAAAAATAAAAATAAAATAAAATTGGAATCAAAAAAAGAAAAATAGCACTTATATTCATAACTCAAAAATTATAGCCAATGTTATACAGTATGAGCTCAAAATTTAAAGTCCATAAAAAGTGACTTGGAGGAAATATGCCAAACATTAAGAATGGGGTGTTGCTTATAGGGATTATGTGGAAAATTGTTTTCTTTGGTTTCTTTGTACTTTTATAATTTCCAAAAGTTCTACAGAGAATGTTACTTAGAGCTCTAATTAGGAATGAAAATTCCTTTTAAATAAGCAGTACAGAACTTTAAAGGAAGAATATAGTATTGGTCTGTGTGTTTCTTTCAAGATCTTGTTTTGTCTGTGCAGTGCTTCAGAGAGAACCAGGTGATTTCAACAACCTGTGTAGTCATCAAAAAGGCATTACGTTAATGTATCACGTGGGGTCCTAGATTAACAAACAGGCAGCCACTAAACATTAGGAAGTCCACGAATGGCACTGACTTTGTAGAGGGTCTGTGAAGGGGGGAAGCAGGTTTCAAAACACTAGGACAGAGTCAAGTCTGTTTTTAAATAGAAAAAGTTAGAAATGTTATTATGTATGAGAAAAAGGTCCAGGGCACACAATCCCCTATTATTGGACATTTCTGTTTTCCCAATTCCTTGTGGTTTTAAAAACATTGAGATGAGCATCTTGGTCCTAATTTAAATTTCTTAAAAGATGCCTTCCTGGAAGTGGCTTAATATCTGGTTTGGGGAGGAGAGCCCTCCTGCAGTGATGGGCCCTGGGGGTCAGGCCTCTCTGCAAAGTGCCTTCCTGGTAGCAGATCGCCATGTGTCCTTCTCAGGTCACAGCTGGCCTCAGGGTGCCAAGGAATCTGAAGCTGTGATCCCCCTCTCGGACATTTCATGAATTAAGGTACAACTGTTCTGCTCCCTGGTGGCCACAGGGAAAGGCTTTGGAGCATTCTGTGACCCTGAAGAATGACAGGGTCCCCTTGATGAAGAAGATGGAAATTGCTGAAGCAGAAAAGATGTCTCCTCAGCAGCAGAAATGTGTGCCCAATCTATCCAATCACTGTTCTCTCCAGGTAAGTGCTGCAGTCAAGGCCACACCCCCACATGCTGGGGTATGTGAGTCTTGAATTCACACCAGATGAGACCCAGCAGGAGTACAATCTTAGGAAGTTCCCCTGAAATGGGAAGGTAATATCATCTACTTTGCAGATTGTTTTCTCACCCCTCCAATAAATATTCATTAAGTGCCTAGGGCCAGGCATGGGTATGGGAACCTCATCCTCATGAAACTTGTGGCCTTACTGGTATATAAATAAGCAAATCTCCTCAAAGTTGGGAAGGTTCTGGTGAAGAGGACAGGGGCTGTGGGACAGGAGTTAGGAAAGCTCTCTCAGGAAGGGTCTCACCTGAGAAGACCACTGTGACACACAGATTCTTAGGAACATGTAAAATGTCATCATATGATTAAGACTATCTCTTATCAAATATAATTTGGAGAATCAATTTAGCATAAATTTTATTGATGGCACCGCTGTCCATAGTTGTAGGAACTTTTAGGGCAGTTTGTTCCTATTTCTAAAGCTGCACTGTTGTCACTAATTTACGACCAATTGTAACAACCAAATCCAATACTAAAACCCAAAATTCATTCTTGGATGCTGCAGGGCTGGGGGAGGGGTTCTTCTCTCCTGCCTGCTGACTCAGAACAGTGCCTGGAAGAAATTCCTGCCTCAGTTAACAGGTGGACTTCTTGCTCAGCGAAAATCTTCTATAGAGGCCAGAACCAGTCCTCAGGCCGAAAGGCACGCCTGAGTGCTGGGTGGGGTGTTCGGCTGCTGTTAGACATGCATCTCCTCGCTGGAGAATTCAGGTGTTCTCCGTCCTTCTCTGTGCTTTCCACATTTCTACAGTCTTCACAGTTAACTTCGAAAATCTCGAAAAAACCATCCATACAAGTGCTCTGTCCTATCCCAGACTCACCTTTCATGTATTTGACATTCTGTGGCATTTTAGGGTAGTTACTAAATCAGTCATTTTCAAAGATTTTTTCTTCATTTTATTTTTCTTATTTGATGTCATTTTCCTCCAACAATTATGTGGTCCGATATCAGGATGTGAAAATGAGTTGGTGGCTTTTCTAGGACAATTACAAAGTTCTGATGTAATATCATTTATTATACATGTATTCACATAATAGTCTTTTCAAAAATTTCATCAAAGCTTGAGTTAAGATTTAGGAGGTGGAAAAAAATTCATCAAAGTACATATTGCTCTTCACATTAGCTTTCACCTTGATGTTCTGGAAAAGTCTTGCACCCCTGGTATGAAAGTGCCATTATTCAGCCCTCTGTTGCCTGCAACAGCGCCTACATCTCCTTGCTGGCCACCTTCTCAGACAGGCTTCTGCTGAGCTTGAACTCAGCCAACTGCACCTCTGCAGCTTGTCCAGCTCGGAGACGACCTGGCCCCGCTGGCTCTTGATGAGCTTGTGCTCGCTGCACACGGCGTCCCGCTCCTCCCGGTACTTCTCCTCCTTCGGGTCTTCCCCTGTGTGGTCCTCAGCTCTGTCGGCTCCGTCTCCCACTGAGGTCCTCGTTCTGGGCCGGGCCTTGTTCAGCTCACCGTGGATGCCTCCAACCTCCTCAGGGAGAGGGCGCCACTGGAGCTGCGCCCGGAGGCCTGCCCTCGGCCGGGCAACCTCCGCAGGCGCGGGTTCTCCTCCCCCAGCTGCTCCGGGCCGCTCAGGTCTGCGTTGTAGACGGCGACGTCCTCCGCTCTTCCCTACCGCCTCCGCAGGGCACATGCCCTTCTTGACTGCGTCCAGCTTGTCCACGGCCGTGTCACATAGCTTGCTGAGGATCTCGGATGACCCACTGTGCTTCGACACCCGCTCCTGAGCCTCCTCGCAGAGTCGCCCCTTGTCCTCCCGGGACTGCTGCAGCAGGCCTCGCTCCCGCGGGTCGCCTCTCCGCCGGGCCTCGCTCCCGCGGGTCACCCCTCCGCCGGGCCTCGCTCCCGCGGGTCGCCCCTCCGCCGGGCCTCGCTCCCGCGGGTCGCCCCTCCGCCGGGCCTCGCTCCCGCGGGTC
>VSMD01066478.1:0-16755 GCA_008750895.1 Mirza zaza | reverse complement strand
GAGACAGAGTCTTGCTTTGTTGCCCAGGCTAGAGTGAGTGCCATGGCGTCAGCCTAGCTCACAGCAACCTCAGTCTCCTGGGCTCAAGCAATCCTCCTGCCTCAGCCTCCCGAGTAGCTGGGACTACAGGCATGTGCCACCATGCCCGGCTAATTTTTTATATATATATATTAGTTGGCCAATTAATTTCTTTTTTTTTTATTTTTTATAGTAGAGACGGGGTCTCGCTCAGGCTGGTTTTGAACTCCTGACCTTGAGCAATCCGCTCACCTCGGCCTCCCAGAGTGCTAGGATTACAGGCGTGAGCCACCGCGCCTGGCCTCATTGCCTGATTTTTAATGTGAGTTTAGATTGCATTTTAAAAGATTGATAATGCATTGTTCTTTTTTTTTTTTTTTTGAGACAGAGTCTCACTCTGTTGCCAGGGCTAGAGTGCCGTGGCGTCAACCTAGCTCACAGCAACCTCAAACTTCTGGGTTCAAGCAATTCTTCTGCCTCAGCCTCCTGAGTATCTGGGACTACAGGCATGCACCACCATGCCCAGCTAATTTTTTCCATATGTTTTTAGTTGGCCAATTAATTTCTTTCTTTTTTTTAGTAGAAATGGGCGTCTTGCTCTTGCTCAGGCTGGTCTCAAACTCCTGATCTCAAAGCAGTTCTACCGCCTTGGCCTCCCAGAGTGCTAGGATTACTAGTGTGAGCCACCACGCCCAGCCGATAGTGCATTGTTCTTAAATGGTATCTTCAGTGCAAGAGATGGAAGGTATAGCCTTTAAGTGGTCCTTCCTGCCGTTATTAATTAGCATGCTGGATAATCTGGGGCAAGAGAGATTCAAAAATAAAATGGCTCAAATAAGATAATTTGCTTTCATGTACAGGCCAAAGGAAACAAGTGGTACAGGGTCCCAATCTCATTTTGTTGCTCCACCACCCTAAGAGAGGTGGTGTTTTTGTATGGTTAGAAGCTGGCTTGCTGGGATCTCATTCCCACTCAACTCATGTAGGGAATGGGGGAATGCAGGGACGCATGCCCAGTTTTAAGGGGAAACGCCTTACCTTTGTTCACATCCCATCATTCCATCAGCGAGTATTGTGGCATAGCCTGCTCTACTGCAGTGTCTCTAACTGCGCAGCCAGCCAAGCATCCAGCTAAAGCATAGAGAAGGGTAAGTGTCTGTTATGAAGAAGTAGATTCTAGTGGACAGTTAGCAGACTGCCTTCATCAGGTGAGTTTTAAAATACATAACTTTCATTGATTTTTCTTACCTTTATTAAAGCCATACACATGTACTATAAAAAATTTAGACAATATATATAGTTGAGAAGAATGAAATTATAAGCCTACCACTAACAGGTAACAGTTGTTATCATTTTGGAAACTTTCCTCCTAGTCTTTTTTCTGATTTTCAATTATGATATAATTTGAGCATCCAGAGAAGTATGGAGCATAATGTGAGTACTCATGTACCACCTACATTGGTCACATTTGCCATTTTGCTTGTTTTGCTTGAACTCTTGTCTAAGTAATAAAACATTAATGAAAGAGTTTGAGCCCTGTGTACCTTTTCTGACTACCATTCCACTTTCTTTCTCCCAAAGATAATCATTTTCTTCATTTTGATGCTTATCGTTTCTTGTGGTTTTTATATCACATTTACGTTACTATGAAAAGTAGATAGTATAGTTTTGCAAAATGCTTTTGATTTTTATATAAAATGATTTCATTTAACAACTATTGATTTACAACTTAATTCCATTTCAGTTTTTTGAAATTTATTGAAACTTGTTTTATGTCCTAGAATGGTCTCTCTTAGTGGAAGTTCTGTGTTCACGTGAATATATAGTCTGCTGTCATTGGGTGGAATGTTCTATAAATGTGAAGCAAGTCAAGTTGGTTGGTAGTGGGTCTTAGGGTCTACCTGTTCTATCAATTATCAACAGAGGAGTTTTGAATTCTTTAAATTATGGATTTGTCTTTTTCTCCTTTTTTCTTTTTTTTTTTTTTTTTGGCAATTTTTGCTTCATTTATTTTGAAGCTTCCTGTTGAGTATATACGTATTTATGAATGTATGAGATACATTAATATTAATGTATCTCCTCATCCTTAAGTTATTATTCCTTGTTCTGAAGTCTGTTTCATTTGGTATTAATACTGCCACTCATGATTTCTTTCTTTCTTTTTTTTCTTTTTTTGAGACAAGAGTCTTACTCTGTTGCCTGGGCCAGAGTGCCGTGGCATCAGCCTAACTCACAGCAACCTCAAACTCCTGGACTCAAGCAAGCCTCCTGCCTCAGCCTCCCGAGTAGCTGGGACTACAGACATATGCCAGCATGCCTGGCTAGTTTTTTCTATATATATTTTTAGTTGTCCAGATAATTTCTTTCTATTTATAGTAGAGACGGGGTCTCGCTCTTGCTCAGGCTGGTCTCAAACTCCTGACCTCGAGCGATCCTCCTGCCTCGGTCTCCCAGAGTGTTAGGATTACAGGCGTGAGCCACTGCGCCCAGCCTCTCCTGATTTCTTTTGATTAAAGTTTACATGATATATTTTATTCCATCTTTTTACATTTAACTTATCTATGTCTATATTTAGAGTGGGTTTCTTGTTGGGTCTAGTTGAGTCTTTTTTTAAAAATCCAATCTAACAGTAATTTTCTTAGTTGGCATGTTTAGACAATTTACATTAAATGTAGTGATTATCAGTATGATTGGATTTGAATATATAGTTGTGCTGTTTTTTCTCATTGTGCCATCTGTTCTTTGGATTTTTTTTTTAACAGGTTCTCACTGTGTTGCCCAGGCTGCAGTGCAGGGGCACAATAATAGCTCACTGCAGCCTTGAACTCCTGGGCTCAAAGGATTCTCTTGCATCAGCCTCCTGAGTAGCTAGGACTACAGGTACACACCACCATGCCCAGCTAATTTTCTATTTTTTGTAGAGACAGGGTCTTGTTCTTGCTCAGGCTAGTCTTAAACTCCTGGCCTCAAACAATCCTCCCAGCTCTGCCTCACAGAGTGCTAGAATGACAGGTATGAGCCACTGCACCCAGTTCATTTAAACCTTTTTTTTTTTTTTTTTTTTTGAGACAGAGTCTTGCTCTGTTGCCTGGATTAGAGTGCCATGGCATCAGCCTAGCTTACAGCAACCTCAAACTTCAAACTCCTAGATTCAAGCAATCCTCCTGCCTCAGCCTCCCTAGTAGCTGGGACTATAGACGTATGCCACTACACCCTGCTAATATTTTTCTATTTTTAATTGCCCAGCTAATTTCTTTCTATTTTTAGTAGAGATGGGGTCTCGCTCTTGCTGAGGCTGGTCTTAAACTCCTGACCTCAAGCGATCTTCCCACCTCAGCCTCCCAGAGTGCTAGGATTACAGGTGTGAGCCTCCATGCCCAGCACTATTTTAACCATTTTTAAGTGTACAGTTTATTAGCCCTAAATACATTCATGTGCTGTGCAACCATCACTACCCTCCATCTCCAAAACATGTCCATCATACCAAATTGAAATTCTGTACCCATTAAACAATAGCATTCCTCCTCCCCCATAACTACCATACTACTACTACTTTTGACTATTCTAGGTACCTCATACAAGTGGAATCATGTAATTATTCTTTTGTGTGGCTTATTTCAGATAGCAAACTGTCTTCAGGGTTTATCTGTGTTGTAGCGTGTATCAGAATTTCATTTCTTTTTAAGGCCGAGAAATATTCCGTTGTAGATACAGACTACACTGTGTTTATCCGTTGGTGGGCAACGGTTTTCGCCTCTTGGCCATTGTGAATAATGCTTCTGTGAACATGGTGTGCAAATACCTCCTCAAGACCTGCTTCCAGTTCTTTTGGATATATAGCCAGGACCAGGGTTTTTGGATCGTGATAGTTATATTTTTAATTTGGGGGTTAAACCCCCATGCTGTTTTCCACAGTGGGCTCACCATTTTGCATTCACACTCGTAGCTCAAGGGTTCCAATTTCTTCACATCCTCTACAACACTTATTATTTTCATTTATATACGTGCCATCCTGATGGGTGTGATGTTTCTCCTGTGTTTTTGCTTTGTACTTCCTTAATAATTAGTGATTTAGAGCATCTTTCCATGTGCCTGTTGGCAATTTTGTATGTCTTCTTCAAAGAAATGTTTATTCAAGTCCTTTGAATTGCATTATTTGGTTGTTGCCAAGTTGAAGTTTAGTCCTGTGTTGTCCCCTACAGCGATGGTCAGGGACTCCTTCCAGAGGTCAGCCTCTTCTAAATAAGGCCAGCAATATCCCGAAGCCTCAAGTGTCTCTGGGGGCAGAGACTTGTCCCCAGAAACCTTTTTCAGCGAGCTGGTGGGGAGGTGGTGCAGAATTTTTCCTGGAGGAGAGTCATTGAGCTCTGTTGTGTAATTAAACCCCTTAAAGGATTAAAAATCCTGTGGCAAACACTGTCTTTATATACTATTTATTAATATCCTGTGGATACTCTTTCTTCCTAAGGGATTCTGTACCTCTGTAGAGCCTTGGGGAAATCTTTATATTTTACAACAAAGCTTTGAGTACACATACCGGCAGTCCAAGTGAAGATTTTTTATTTTTCTGGCCCAAAAAATGAGTGTACCACAGAGTCTCTGTAATAGTTTCCGACGTCACGTACTAACTGCTAGTGTCTGGACAGGCTGCCTCCCTCTTTCCTCAGTTTCCCTTTCTTCCTAGGACATCCCCACCCACCCTGTTCCCCAGTGTCTAGAGCACACACTGCTGCCAACTGTGAGGTTGACAAGTCACTCAACTTCTTTGGGCTAGACTTGTATTTCTTTCTTTTTTGTTTGTTTTTATTATTGTTAATTGACACATAATAATTGTACATATTTATGGGGTACAGGGTGAGAATGATGAACTTAGGGTGATTAGCATGTCCATCACCTCAAACATTTATTATTTCTTTGTGTTGGGAACTTTCAAAATCTGCTTATAATCCTAGTGCTTGGGGAGGCGTACTCGGGAGGATCACTCGAGGCCAAAAAAAAAAAAATCTGCTCTTCTAGATATTTGAAAATATACAATAAATTATTATTAATTATAATCACCCCATAGTGCTTATAGAACACTAGAACTTATTCCTCCTATGTAGCTATATTTCTGTATCCATTAATCAACCTTTGGCTATCCCCCCTCCCCACTGGACTTTTTTTTTTTTAAAAAAGACCAAATCTTGCTCTGCCACCAAGGCTGGAGTGCAGTGGCACAATCATAGCTCACTGCAGCCTCAAACTGGGCTCAAGTGATCCTTCTGCCTCAGCCTCCTGAGTAGCTTGGACTACAGGTATGTGTCACCACACCCAGCTAATTTTTAATTTTTTTTAGAGATGGGGTTTCACTATGTTGCCCAAGCGGGTCTCAACTCCAGGCCTCAAGCGATCCTCCTGCCTCAGCCTCCCAAAGTACTGGGATCACAGGCATGAATCACCATGCCTGGCCTGGACTTGTATTTCTTACCATGAAATGGGAGGGTTGGACCAAATGAATGATCTCTGAGATGTTTTGTGACAGAACTTTCTTCCTGGGTCATTCTTATATGCTGGGAGCAGACACCATTACTTCTGATACCTCTACTACAAAGATTCTCCACCCTGACCAGAAACAGCCCCAAATTCTGGAGACAAAATTCCATCTGAAGGAAGAGTGAGTGGCTAAAGCAAACCACAGGAATGGTCACAGCCCCCAGAGGCTGGTGGTCCAGCTCCCAGCAGTGCTCACAGAACTGTCCAGGGCAGCAGGGTTGGGTCAGAGTCAGTCTGGCCAGGCTGAGCCCAAGGCTGTTCCAAGGGTCTAATTCTACCCCATTTTAACAAGTTAAAAAAGACACGCCATCCCCGCCACCTGACCTGCCTGCGCAGCCCTGGCCCCTCGATGGTCAGCAGGACAGATGTCCTTCACACTAGAATTCCTTTCTCCCCTGGCAGTCCTCCTTGTCTCAGTAAATGGCAAGTGTGGCAAGTGGCGGTACCCAGGCTGGACCCATTTTGGGGTTCGATAACAATCCCATGAGAGGACAAGTGGTCCTGGGTCCTGCTCAGTGAGGGCGGGTGGTCAGTAAAAGAGGTAAAGTAGAAGGAGAGGAGGGAGACTGTGGCTAGCACTGAGCATTTGCTTCCTGCCACCCACAGTAAGGAGTGCCTTACACACTCTCATTTTTTTATCCCCATTTACAGACGCGAACACTGAGCCTTAAAGAAGTCAAGTTGTTTACACAGTAGAGACAGCAAGTGATTTGGCGGAGTCGAGATTCGACTTCAGGGCTGCCTGGCTGCAGGCCCCCGCTGCAGCTAGGGTCGCAGTTTCTAGGGTCGTGGTGCCGGGGGTCGGATCCTGACTCTAACACTGTGTGAAAACTGGGCAAGTTACTTAACTCTGCACTTCTGTTCCTGGTTTGTAAGAGGGTGATAATCTCCGACCTCATCTCAAAAGCTGTTCTGTAAAGAGTGAGCAGTCAATACGCAGAAGGTGCTTGGCAGAGGGCCTGGCACACGATACATATTCCATATGTGGTTATTATTAATCATTATGATTAGAAATAGCCTGCTGAGGTCCTGCTGGAAGAAAACTGGGCTGCATGGACATCTTGGCTCAGAGCCCTTCTTGCCCTGACACGGGGCCCAGAGCTGAACCCCTCAGTGTAAGGCACTGCTGGGTTTGCCTTCTTCCTTCTCTGGCCAGGAGAACACTTGTGCATTCTTCTCCCTGTCTGGTCACCTTTTCAGGGAGAGAGCAAGAGTCACTAGATCTTCAGTCTGGGACTGCCCTTCCAAACTCCCGGCAGGTCCTGTACCCACTTTCGGGACCAGTGTTATGGATTGGTCCTATTGCCTCTAGCTCCAATATGGCGTATTATTACCGAGCTCGTCTTTGTTTCAAATTTGAATATTTTGGCTAGGCTCAGTGGCTCACGCCTGCGGTCCCAGCACTTTGGGAGGCCGAATCAGGGGGCTGGCTTGAAGCCAGGAGTTTGAGACCAGCCTAAGTAATATAATATAGCAAGATCCCATCTCTTTAAAAAAGTTCGATATTTTATTCATCATGGATTTTTTTTGCATTACTTTTTATTCTAAAAAATTCAATTACAATATGTATCTTGATTATGGACTGTTTTTGGCATTCCCTTAAATTTTGTGCCTGGGGCAAGTGACTCGCTCACCTCACCCTTTTCCCGGCCCATTCCACATGGCTGCTTGGGTGTCCTCACAACATGGCGTCTGGCTTCCCCCAGAGCGAGAGGCCCAGAGAGAGCAAGGAAGAAGTTGCAATGTCTTTTTTTTTTTTTTTTTTTTTTTACACAGAGTCTCACTTTGTTACCCAGGCTAGAGTGAGTGCCGTGGCATCAGCCTAGCTCACAGCAACCTCAATCTCCTGGGCTCGAGCAATCCTGCTGCCTCAGCCTCCCGAGTAGCTGGGACTACAGGCATGCGCCACCATGCCCGGCTGGTTTTTCTATATATATTAGTTGGCCAATTAATTTCTTTCTATTTATAGTAGAGACGGGGTCTCGCTCTTGCTCAGGCTGGTTTCAAACTCCTGACCTTGAGCAATCCGCCCGCCTCGGCCTCCCAGAGTGCTAGGATTACAGGCGTGAGCCACCACACCTGGCCTAGCCTTGGAAGACACACACTGTCATTTCTGCAATGTCCTATTCATTACATAGGTCAGCCCTGCTCAGTGTGGAAGGCACTACCTAGGGACAGAAGTGCCAGGAGACAAGAATCATGGGACCATCTTAGAGGCTGGCCACCACAGCTAGTCTCCAGCCTGGAGACACAGAGGTTGGGAGCAGCCTCCACAGACTGGAGCCAGGAATGTGGAAAGGGAGGTTGGGAACAGTGGGGGAATCTTGGCCAAAGGACACAGAGTTTCTGTTAGGAGGAGTAAGTTCTGGAGAGCTGATGGTTTAGTCATTCCACAGTGTATACGCACATCAGAACATCATGTCGTATGCCATAAATATATACAATTTTTATTGGTAAGGCCTGGTGAGGCCTTACCCTTTACCCCCACGCTTCCCTCCCGTAGACGCTGAGTGGTACTGACCCAGAGCTGGGCTGTCGGGGCCCACGTGGGCCCCACTCACCTGATCACAGTTCCTTGGTCCAGGGAGAAGCAGCTGACCCAATCAGCCCTCCCCTAGGAATTTTATTTATTTATTTATTTTAAAATAGGGTCTTTCTCTGTCCCCGAGGCTAAAGTTAAGTGGCATCATCATAGCTCACAGCAACCTCAAACCCCTGGATTCAAGGGATCCTCCTGCTTCAGCCTCCTGAGGAGCTGACACCACAAGTGCACACCACCACGCCTGGCTAATTATTTTTATTTTAATTTTTGTAGAGATGGGGTCCCTCTATTGCCTGGGCCAGTCTTGAACTCCTGGGCTCAAGCAATCGTCTTGCTTCAGCCTCCCAGAGTGCTGGGACTACAGGCGCGAGCCACTGCGCCCGGCTGGATTGTGTAATTTGAGAGCCAAGGAGTCCGTCCTGGTGGAGAGGTAGCTGGTGGGTGCTCGGTTCCAGCTTGGCGGGAAACTAGCCAGGAGACACACACCTCTGCGTTCCAGACTTCAGCTCCCACTGTGTGCGAGTCCCAGTGACAGCGTTGCTCTGTGTTTTGGTCCATTTTCTGCTGCTATAACAAAATACCACAGACTGGGTAACATATAAAGAAAAGAAATTTATTTCTCACAGTTCTGGAGGCTGAAAGCCCAAGTGCCTGGCACCAGCTTCTGGCACGGGTCATTCCGAGGAAGCCAGCACGCGAGGGAGATGGGCCAAACTCACCGTTTTTATCAGGAGGGGCGCACTCTCGAGGACCCTTGTGACCTAATCACCCCTTAGAAGCCCATCTCCCAATACTGTCACAAATTGCAGGAACATTTAAACCATAGCGCTCAGTTTTGTCCCTTGTCTGGGTTTTAGAACCAATAAATTCCCCTTCCTCCCAGGCCTACTTCAGCTGGGTTTCTGTCACTTTATCAGCTCTTTCTGGGTGGGCTTCTATGGAAGATAGTGCTAGGAGGTATTTCTCAGCATGTGGCCAATGCTACCTGCATCTGTCACCTAGGGCAGTGGTTGGAATGTTAGTGCTTGGGCGCCACCTCAAACCCACTGAACCAGACTGGCGTGGGCCTCTGGAATCTGCAGTTTAACACTGAAGTTTGGATAGGACTGTGCTAGGTGTCATAAAGTCACTCACCACCACTCTCTACTTCTCCCATGCCAAGGCCTGCACGACATGTTCGCTAGTACGGACGAGGACTGAGAAACCCAAAATGTTGGGGACCCAAGAGGGGGATGTGGGCTTTGGGGGACAGAGTGAAGAGCTGTGGGCAAAGCACTGTGGGCGTCGCCGGTGGAGGCGGGGGTCACCATCTGAGGGAGGAGGGACGACCGGGGAAGGTGGCCGGGAGGGGAGAACCTTGTTCTGGCTTCAGCTCATTCTCAGGGCCGGACCTGGACGTCATGTCACTCACAGCCGGCTTCCTCCCCTGTTGAAAGAGGAAGTTGCACCAATGATTGCCAAGGTCCTTCCAACTTTAAAACTCCAGCCAGGGCCCTGGGAGGTGGACCGTGGCCTTTCCCAGAAGGCTGGGCCCCCAGGCTGCACAGGGCTGCTTCCTGAGGGGTGAGGCCATGCCGGAGCCCGCCCAGGCCAGCGCTGAGCTCTGCTCTCTCGGTTTGTTTGTTCACTGCCCTCCTCCCCTGGGGACTGGACATCCTTCTGGAAAGGAGGCTGGGCCCTTCTGGGCTGAGCCTTGTTTCCATGGAGTCCAGCCCCCCTGCCAGGAAGATACTGGTTTCTCCTGGTTGACAGCAAGAGGACTTTGACCCCTTCCATTTCCTACCACACTGCAGGGCCAGACCTAGGAGGAGGTACAGGGGCATGCCCAGCCCTTCATTCAGACCAATTGTTCTGGAAGGTTCTGGAAGTTTGGGACCCAAGCAGCAGCAACAGCAGCAGCTCCCGGAAACTTGCTATAATAGAAATGCAAAGCACTGGACTCCACCCTTGACCTACTAAATTGAAAACTCTGGGGCGTGGCCAGCCATCTGTGTTTTAACGTCCCCAGGTGTTTCTGGCACACACCTAAGTCTGAGAACCTGCTTCGCTGTATGACAACTGTTCCAATTTTCCTAGGACTCTCTCAGTTTTAACACTGAACGTCTTGAGTCCTGAAAACCTTTCAGTCCCAAGCACACTGGAATGGTGAGGCACCCCTACTTGCATTTCATTATGTGATGCTGTGAAACAGCACCACCCCCAAAATATAGTGACTTACTATTTTGCTCAAGAATTTGGGCAGGGCCAACTCGTCTCTGGTGCATTCTGTGTGACTAGGGCAGCTCAAAGCCTGGGGTGTGGAGTCAATGGAAGGTTCTCTCACTCCCATATCTGGCTCCTGTCCCAGAATGATTCAACCAGCTCAAGACTGGAATAGCTGAGGCCTCAGGCATCTCTCGCCATGTGGGGTATCAGCAGCAGGGTGGGAGGGAACCTCACTTCCAAAGCAGTCACAGGCTCCCTAGATCCCAGGGAGGGAAGCAGACACCGTGCTCCGTGGAGGGTGCCGACCCCACATCGTGTCAAGCATGTGTGGTAGGAAACGCTTGCCCACAGGATGGGCAGCCATCTTTAGGGCGATCCATGCAGCCACACCTCTCTTGCCTCACGGAAAATCGAGAGTAAGGGAACCTCAGTTGGCCAGAGTCCATTCTTCTTCCTCCTTCCCTCTTCCCACAAAGTTAACTAAGCACCTACGGGGTGTCAGCAACAGGAGCGAGGGGCTAATGGACCTCTGCAAATGCATTCTTTTTTTTTTTGAGACAGAGTCTCACTCTGTTGCCCAGGCTAGAGTGAGTGCCGTGGCGTCAGCCTCGCTCACAGCAACCTCAAACTCCTGGGCTCAAGTGATCCTCCTGCCTCAGCTTCCCGAGTAGCTGGGACTACAGGCATGCGCCACCATGCCCGGCTAATTTTTTCTATATATATTAGTTGGCCAATTAATTTCTATTTATAGTAGAGACGGGGTCTCGCTCTTGCTCAGGCTGGTTTCGAACTCCTGACCTCCAGCGATCTGCCCGCCTCGGCCTCCCAGAGTGCTAGGATTACAGGCGTGAGCCACCGCGCCCGACCTGCATTCATTTTTAAACAGGTCTGAGCTCCAGTCCTGGGAGCCTGGGAGAGCTTTTGATGCGGGCACAGGACCAGGCCTGGGCATGCTGTGGGTGGCAGAGCAGCAGGGCTCTGAACTTAGGGTTGGAGTAGCAGGATGGGGGAGGGGAATTCTACTGCTGCTGCTCTGAAGCTTTCCTGGGTAAATGGTGACAAGGAACACAACCCTCCCTACCTGTGTGAAGGCTTTGGGGGTTTCCAAGCACCATGCCCTACATCACCCTGTGTGATTCCAAATTGACCTCTAGAGCAGTGCCCACAACACGCGGTGCAGTTTGCCCAGTGTCTATCTCCTCTGCTTGACAGTGAGCTTCTTTGGGGGCAGGGACCATCCTGATGTCATCGTCAAACCTTCAGTGCCCAGCTTGGACAACCCATCCTGATCCTGCGTTTTCTGCAGGAGCTGGTTCCTCTGCAGGCGCCCGTGTCGTTTTCCTCCAGGCCGTCCAGGCCCGTCCTGCTGCCTGAATTTCAGTCCCGCACCTTGGCCAGGGCACGCCCTGTATAACCATTCACGCCTGCCCAGCTGCGTACCGCCCCAACCTTCCAGTGTTTCCGCCAGGCAGCGGGCGGTGTGGGAGAGAATCTTCACCCATTTCTCCCAGCCAGGGAGTCAGACCCCGGAGCCAGTGCAGCCAGGGCCTCATCTTGCTGGCTTCAGCGCCATCTGGTGGACGCATCTGGGTCTGCGGGGACCGCATCCCTTTCCGTGGCGCCAAAGCAAAACCAGCCGTTTACCTGGCCACACATTGTTCCTTTGGACTTTTGAGTCCCAAATCCACAGTCCGGCCGCACTGGCACCCAGCTCAGCTTGCACTGCCAGCTGCCTGCTCAACGCTGAGCCAATACACCTTCGCCTCACATCGACAGGGACGCAAATGGAGCCTCTTCCCCTCAAATCCCGGCCCCATACTCAAATTTGGGCACAAAAGTGGGCATTTATCATAACAGAGCAGAATGAAACAACCAAAACATCCACCAAGATGGTGAGCAGGCACTCTGTGGGCTATTATGCAATTGATAAAAGCAGTGTGCTAGACTGAAAACATCTCCAACAAGCATATGAAAGAACAATACAGACAGCATGATTCCATTTATTAAAAGAAACTCAGGCCGGGCGCCGTGGCTCACGCCTGTAATCCTAGCTCTCTGGGAGGCCGAGGTGGGTGGATCGTTTGAGCTCAGGAGTTCGAGACCAGCCTGAGCAAGAGCAAGACCCCATCTCTACTATAAATAGAAAGAAAATTAATTGGCCAACTAAAATATATATAGAAAAAATTAGCCGGGCATGGTGGCGCATGCCTGTAGTCCCAGCTACTTGGGAGGCTGAGGCAGCAGGATTGCTTGAGCCCAGGAGTTTGAGGTTGCTGTGAGCTAGGCTGACGCCACGGCACTCACTCTAGCCTGGGCAATAAAGTGAAACTCTGTCTCAAAAAAAAAAAAAGAAACTCAAACCTGACCCTATACATTGGAAATGTATAGGGAGGACTGGACACACGCCAAACTAATAATGGTGACCTCTGGGGAGGGAAGAGGCTTGGGGAAGAGTGAAGGAGGCCTTTCCTTTTACACACGCTGTGTGTGTGTACCTTTTAAAGTCTCTAAGACAAAAGACAAACAACCGCTGGTGCCAGTAGCTGAGTCCCTGCTGCCCTCTCAGCCAACTCCCACATCCACCCCTCCAGCCACCTCCCTGGGCCACCAGGCTCCCCCGTGGTGACTCATGTCCTCTCCCTCAACGTCCTTCTGTCCTTCTCGTCTCTCTGCAGCCTTTTCCCCTCATACCTGACGGCTCCGGCTGTCACTGCAGCCCCTCCCCACATCATATTCCTGGCCAGGTGGGCCTTTTAAAAGCTCCCGTCGCTGCTTGTCTGTTTGGTGGGCTGACAGGGTTCCCCGCAATCTTCCTGATCTTCCTTTGGGGGCAGTCCCTGTTGTGTGAGCTGTCGTGGGAGCCTGGGCCCGTCCTCCCACCCCAGAGGCTGAAGGTTTGCCAGCGCAGGCACGATGCAGGCACCTTAGCTCTCCTTCACCCCTGCAGGGACCTTAGCTCTCCTTCACCCCTGAGTGCCAGAGCCCTGCCCTGCCACCAAGCTGAGGCCTGCAGGGACTGCGTCCAGCGACGCTGCAACCCAGTGGTGGGGGTGACCAGCCACCTCCACAGACTGGTCCCGGCTGGGGCTATCGCCACCAGACTCCCTTCGTCCCTCTCTGATTCCCAGACTCTGGTCAGGTCCTTGGGCTCCTCAGGACACTCCCAATAACGCCTTTTCTGCTTAGTCACCAGGATTGGCTCCGATTTATAGCCACCTCCATCAGGCCCAGGCCAGGCTTGTGGAGCTCAGGCCCTTCCAAGTGTCACAGGTGAGTGTGTGTGAAGGACACCTGGTCAGTGTGATAACCTGTGGCCCATGCACTGAAATCGTGCCGCTGGCATAGCAAGAGGCTCTATCAGGACCCAGACGTTAAGAGACAGGGGCTGTGACTTGCTAAAGGCTCACCAGACTCGATTTTGCTGGGTTTTCCAGGAAGCTGGGGGCCTAAGCTTGGTGAGCACCCACTTGGACCTTCCCTGGCCTGGCAGGGCCTCCCCCGGGCAGGGAAACCACTTTCACCACCGGCGAGCGCGTCTCAGCAGCTGGGAGAGGAGGGGCCCGGCCGCCCCGTCTCCGTCCGGAAGGCGGCGCCTCTGCCCGGCTCCGTGAACCGAGCGGGTGGCGTCAACGCGGTCGGGCGCGCCGGGGACTCGCCCGCCGGGTTGCGACGCACTGCGCGGTGACCCGGCCCTCCCGAGCTCGGGCCTGCCCAGCGGGGCTGAGCGCCGCCCGGCTGTGCCGCGGGGCCCGCGCCCGTCCCCGGCGAGACGCGAGGCGGAGGGCCACGGCGGGCCCGCTCCGCGACCGCGGGACAAAGGGCGCGGGCGGGCAGAGCCTGGCGCCGGGGCGGGGCGCCCTCGCGCGGGCCCGGAGCGGAGGGCGCGGCGGCCGGGGCCCCGTTTCCGCTTCGCGCGCCTCCCCGCCGCGCCCTCCGCTCCGCTGCGGCGCTGCTCGCGGGCGCCACGGACCGCGCGGCGTGGCTGCCTTCGCGAAGTCGGGCGCGGGCGCAGCGCGCCCCTTCTGCAGGAGGGAAACGCGGCCGCGAGGCCCGCTCGCCCGCACGGAGGGGCCCGCTCGCCCGCCCGCCGCAGCCCCGCGCCGCGGCCACCAGAGGGCGCCCGGCCGAGCGCGGCCCCGCCGCGCCGGGGGTCCCCGCGGCCTCGCTTCCCGGCGCCGGGCGGCCGGGCGCTGCGGGCGGCGAAGCGGGAGGCCGCGGGGACCTCCCTGGACCGAGCCAACGGAGGCCGCCGGCGGAGAACCCGGTTGTGTCGCCGTGTGATCTCGGGGCAGGTGCTGGCGCCCCCTGTGCCTCGGTCTCCTGCCCGTGAGCCCCGGAGGCCCCGCCAGCCCCGGAGGCCCCGCCAGCCCCGGAGGCCCCGCCAGCCCCGGAGGCCCCGCCAGCCCCGGAGGCCCCGCCAGCCCCGAGGCCCTGGGGTGGACTCTCTTATCGCCGGCGTGGCGCGTCATACAACCGCTCGTGGCATTTAAAAGAAGGCGGGGCAGGGCCCTAACTTGCAGGGGCGCCTGCTCCCCACGCCGTGATTTTGTCCTGCCCGACTCGAGCCTGGGAAATCACGAGCAAATCCTCCTTTGCACAAACTCGGTGAGAGGTCGTCCCCACAAGCAGAAGCTGATAATCCGCTTCACAAAGGGATTTGTCCACTGACAAAATAATTTGCAGCGGGATTTTTCTCAGTGAGTAAGTTGTAGGCGAGCCACCCTTGTAAATAGAACAGTTGTAACCAGCCAGGGACCTGGAAATGAATCCTGTTGTAAAATACATACTGGCCTGGGGAAAATGGCCGCAGGGCCAAGGACAGGCATGCGATTCGGGCTGGAGCCTGCTCAGGGCTCACCTGATCGGTGCCTAGAACACTCTGTAACGACCCCCTGAATCGGGGCGTCTTCTCTCCCGTGCCCTCTACATCCACCCCAGCAGGGAGTCAGGACTCTAGCCCACCTCACCTGGGGATCCTGAAGCTGGAACCCTTCGCACCTGTTTCCCTGCCTGTCCCCATACCCTAGGGTGGATTATCCGGCTGCTCTTCTTGAGCGGCAGGCTTGGCCCCCAGGCCCGGCCACCCGGGCCACCGAGCCTTGGCCCTCCCTGGGCCCTCTGGTACGGGCAGGCGCCTGTTGGTAGATACCACTGCTCACTCTTAAATCTCTTGGACTTTGTGAATTTTTCATTGTGTTCAAAAAGCCAGTGGAATGAGCACGGCTCGACCCCTGCCTTGGCTGAGGGAGAGGCAGAAGCCCTCTTGGCTCCCATTTAGGTTGGAAAGCTGCCCTCCGCCCCACTCCTGGGGTGATGCGCCCTGGCGCGGGGGAGGGTGGAACTCTGAAGCCCATGGGGGGCGCCGGACCTGGGGCCTCAGGTGCGAACCACTGGCTGCCTCCGCCACAGCACCCCTGCCTCCCTCCACCCATCCCTGCAATGTGGGAGGCTCCGACTCAGCAGAGGTGGGCTCGGCTTTGCAGCACACGCAGAACATACCTCCTGCCTTGGATCTCACTCATCGTTTTCTATTTATTTTTTTTCATTTGCCCCACTCACAGCTCCTGGCGCTAATTAGGGGTGAATGTGGAAATACAAAGACTTTTTTTTTTGAGACAGAGTCTCGCTCTGTCACCCAGGCTACAGTGCAGTGGTGACATCATAGCTCACTGCAACATTGAACTCCTGGGCTCAGCCTCCCCAGTAGCTGGGACTACAGGTGCACACCACTGTGCCCAGCTAATTTTTCTATTTTTTGTAGACATGGGGTCTCACTCTTGCTCAGACTGGTTGCAAATTCCCAGCCTCAAGTGATCCTTCTGCCTGAGCCTCCCAGAGTGTTAGGATTACAGGCATGAGCCACCACACCTGGCCAAAAGACTTATTTTTATAGGATTCATGGAGAGTGCTTCCTATGTCCTAAGATGGGGCTGAAGAACTCTGACCTCGCCATTAACCAGCTGTGTCACCTGGGGCAAGTCACTCAACCTCTCTGAGACTCAGTTTCCTCATCTATAAAGGGGGACCAAAAGTGCCTTGCCCAGAGACCTCCAATGTGAGTCTTGGCCATGAGACTGTGAATGGTTCCAGTGGAACTTCCTCTAGCCACAGCAGAAAGATAGGCTGGAGCTCTGGAGACCGTGGGACCCCCCCTGCAGCCCCTCCCCCTCCCTGCAGGCCCCCCTCTCCACAGGCCCCCCCTGCAGCCCCTCCCCCCTGCAGGCCCCCTTCTCCACAGGCCCCCCCTCCCTGCAGCCCCTCCCCATCCCTGCAGGCCCCCCCCTCTCCCCCGGCCCCCTCCCTGCAGCCCCTCCCCCTCCCTGCAGCCCCTCCCCCTCCCTGCAGCCCCTCCCCCTCCCTGCAGGCCCCCCCCTCTCCACAGGCCTCCCCCTGCAGCCCCTCCCCATCCGCAGGCCCCCCTCTCCACAGGCCCCCCCCTCCACAGGCCCCCCCTCCCT
>VSMD01066477.1:0-18472 GCA_008750895.1 Mirza zaza | reverse complement strand
TTTTTTTTTGAGACAGAGTCTCACTCTGTTGCCCAGGCTAGAGAGAGTGCTGTGGCGTCAGCCTAGCTCACAGCAACCTCAAACTCCTGGGCTCAAGCAATCCTGCTGCCTCAGCCTCCCGAGTAGCTGGGACTACAGGCATGCGCCACCATGCCCGGCTAATTTTTTCTATATATATATATTAGTTGGCCAATTAATTTCTTTCTAATTTTATAGTAGAGATGGGGTCTCGCTCTTGCTCAGGCTGGTTTCGAACTCCTGACCTCGAGCAATCCGCCTGCCTCGGCCTCCCAGAGTGCTAGGATTACAGGCGTGAGCCACTGCGCCCAGCCCGGAAAATACTTTTAGTCCTCCTTGATTGATATTTAATTTATAGGTTGTTTGGATAAAGGATTCTGTATCAAGAATCCTTTCCCCTCAGAGCATTGAAAGCAACATCCTACTGTCTTCTGATGCCATGTGTCTATGAGACATCCTGCACCAGGGGGATTCCATTCTTCTGTAGATGAGAATCTCTGTAAGATTGTTTTCAAATATTTCCTTTACCCTTGGGGTTTGGAAATATTCCAGTGAAATATTTAGGTGAGGGCATTTTTTTTTTTTTTTTTTTTTTATCATTTACTGGGTAGTCGGTGGGCCCTTTTAATCTGGAAGCTTTGGTTCTTCATCTTTGGTTCTGTATCTTTAGTGAAAGATAGTTGACATACCCTACAATCCACCAATTTAAAGTTTACAATTCAATGGATTTTAGTATATTCACCACTGTATTCAAGCATCACAACTATGGGATTTTGGAATGTGTACATCACCCCCAAAAGATACCCTCTACCCATTAGCAGTCACTCCCCATTTACTCCTCCTTCCAACTCCTAGCACATATTACTCTGCTTTCTGTCTCTATGCATTTACCTATTCTAGATATTTTATATAAATGAAATCACATAATATGTGACCTTTTGTGTCTGGCTTCTTTTGCCTGCATGTTTTCAAGGTTCATCCATGTTGTAGCATGTATTAGTACTTCATTTCTATTTATGGTCACATGATATTTCCTTGTACGGACATACTAAATTTTGTTTACTCATTCATTAGTTGATGGTATTTGAATTGTTTCCTTTTTTAGCTAATATGCATAATATTGCTATGAACTTTTTCTACAAATGGTACTGTGAACAAGTTTTCATTTCTCTTGGGTAATATACCTATGAGTGAAATTGCTGGATTATATGGTCAACGATCATGTTTTAATTTCTAAGACCTTCATCATATTTTCTTAGTTTTTACTTTCCATAGCATCTTGCTCTTCCTTCATGATTTTAATATATTCTTGGACCGCTCTGAGAAAACTAGCTTCATTGATTACCATTACATCATCTGCTTTCTGTCTCCCAGAAATTTGTTAAAATCCGCTATTCACTGTTGCCTTCCCCCCACCGCCCCCATTCTCTTTATTGTTTTGAGCTTAAATCCTTAAATCTATTTAGCAAAATTTTACCGAGTTATTATCAATCCACTGTCTTGAATTCAAATCAATAAACATTTCTTAAATGAGTCTCCAGCTGCCCCACTAAGTGCCCAGAAAGTGGAGATAAGTGGGTTCTGTAGGTATTTACTCTCTGCCTACCTTCAGGTGATAGCCATGCAGTACTTTGTACAAATCTGAACTGTGGAGAACAGACCTCATAGAGAAACTATGACAGCAATACATATGGTCTTAATACCTAACAGCTTATGACTATGATGTAGACATTCCCTTCCCATCTAAAAGGGTGAGATGAAGATCTTATGGGCACTTTTTTGTTTGCATGGAGTTTGCTATTAACTCACACTATGGCCAAAGACAAGTCACTTCTCTTTTTCTCTACCTCTGCCAAATAGAATTTATAATCTTTTCAGAGTGTTGTACTCTGAACTCATTGACTACTGAGAAAGATGAAACAAATTTCCTATGTTTGAACAAGTCATCAAAATAACATCAGGTTGGACTCCATTTTCATATGGAGAAGGATGCGGATCTGTACCCTGTTTGTGATCAGTGCCCTGTCCTCTACTGGGAGAATGTGTAACTCTAAGGAAATGATTGACCATCAAGTGGTAATTCATACTGTTTGCCATAAAGGAAAGGAACTTCACTGCTCTCTGGTTTGCCCACTGATTCTTTTGCAAGGAGTTTCATAGCTAGAGCTGTCAGTCAGGAGTGCTGATGCTCTACCCAGTAACCCCCAAGGAAGGTTTTCTTATGAGCAGGTTGGGCCAGGTTACATAGTGGCTGGATGCCCAACACTTGCTTAATACTCTACTTGGTGGGGTATGCTTACTAAGAATTTTGTAGTGAAGGGGTAAATGGGTCTGACAAATGGTAGGTGGTTTCTTTTTTTTCCAAGGTTGAGCTCAGTTTCTGCAAGGAATTCTTTTTCTCTTTTTAGAGATGGGGTCTCACTCTGTTGCCCAGGCTGGAGTCCAGTAAGTGGTGCAATAATAGCTCACTGAGGCCTCAAACCCCTGGACTCAAGCGATCCTCCTGAGTAGCTGGGATTATAGGCATGTGCCACCACTCCTGGCTATTTTTTAATTTTTTGTAGAGATGGGGTCCTACTGTGTTGCTAAGGGTGGTCTCAAACTTCTGGCCTCAAGCCATCCTCCAGTTTTGGCCTCCCAAAGTGCTGGGATTATAGGCATGAACCACTGTGCTCATTACATGTTTTTATGTGTGGTCTTGGAGGAGCCTTCATTATTTATCATGATTTCCTCCTTGGCAAACACAGATACCTGTAATGGCCTGATCAAATAGCCACTGTGGCCTGATCAAACAAGGAAACTCAGAAAATGAATGCTCCATATGGCCTCATTTGTCAACATGACTGTATTCATGGGTGGGACACACACACACACACACACACACAAAGTTACTAGTGTGAGGCCTCATTCCTTTGCCAGCCTTAGCATCTATTATTGCATTCCAGACCCTATGTGATTTAAATTGATAATGAGTTACAGGCTTAAAATTATATGCTATGGGATGACTCATTATGCATAAGAATATTTCTATCATCCAAGTGGGCTTCTTTTAATTAGAAGTCTGAGAAACATTAAGAATGTGGATTTGTTAGTCTAAATTGTGGGAGAATAACCGTTTCCTCAGTGAGCTCCGAGCTGAGTTGCACATGGTGTTGGTAGTGGTTTCTCCAATGAATCTCATTTCCGCTTTTCTAGTTTCTAGTTGGTGTTGGTTTGATGTTGCTGATATTTAAAACTTAAACAATCCTAGATTTTAAGCTACATTGCTTTTCCAGGAGGACCCATCTGAGCCAGGATTTCCACAAATGCAATTCCATCCAGAGGTTTTGGAGAGAAATAAAAATGTGGGGCCTGGCATGGTGGCTCACGCCTGTAATCCTAGCACTCTGGGAGGCCAAGGTGGGAGGATTGCTTGAGCCCAGGAGTTCGAGACCAGCCTGAGTAAGAGCGAGACCACGTCTCTACTAAAAATAGAAAAATTAGTCTGGTGCTGTGGCAAGCGCCTATAGTTCTAGCTACTTAGGAAGCTGAGGCAGGAGGATTGCTGGAGCCCAGGAGTTTAAGGTTGCTGTGAGCTATGATGATGCCACTGCACTCTAGTCTGGACAACCAAGATTTTGTCTCAAAAAACAAAAACAAACAAAAAAACATGGGTGTGATATCTCAAGCCTCCAGTGTGTCCTAGAGATTAAATTTCTTGGCAATCCCACTTTTGACTTTTTCTCTTATTTCTCTCACAGCCCTTTTTTTGTAATCTCCATCTCTTTCTTCTCCTTCAAACAGCCACCATGGTGGCTTTTAAATGTATTTAAACCTCAAGAAATAAAGGCACTTTGTAGTTCCTAAGGGTAATGTCCTGTCTGTGAATTGAGATCCGGTCATCTCTGCTTTCAAACCTGCATTTGTTGGAAGAAGTGTCCCATTCCAGGATCGGTTCTCAGACATGCACTGCAGAGCGTCTAACCATCACTGCATTTTAGGAATCTGGGGGTTGTCAAAAATGAAATGATTAATCCTATGAACAGTTAGGAATAAAGATAGCAAGAGTCTTAATTATGTATTTGTTCTTAAGGTTTAAGGGTTCTGGAAGAAATTTTGCTCCTTAACTCCACACATGTACCTCTCTCTCACTGAAGCTAACAGCTATCAGGGTATTTCGATTGAAGTCTTTGAAGAACATACAGAATGTGTTCATAGCTCATATTATATCACATTGTAACTTGGGTGTTTGGCAGGGAAACATACTTCTCTCTTTAGAAAAAAATTAATATTTGCTTGATTCCCTGATAAAAGGAATACTACAAAAGAATATTGCAAAACCTTGAAGGTTTGGCAGCCTTTCTCATGTGGGTGGAAAAATGTTGTTCTAAAGCCAAACTGGAATTGCTCATGAAATATAACATAAAAAATACATTTAAAAAAAAAGAACCTTGATACTGGGAAAAAAATACATCTATAAATGTATAAAACAACAAAGTTTATGGACTTTAGACTTCGCCAGCGTGTATTTTATAAACACAATGACATAACCATGATACTATGAAAATGGCAAATCTCTGATATTAGAGATAATTGAGATCTCTTCATTATGCTGATTTTAACCTTTATCAGATCCCCACTGTGTTTGGATCTATATCTATTTGATGTTGATTTGTCTTTATCTTGCTCCTACCCACGTTTTGCTTTGACCTTTGTTACATAGCTTAGCACAAACAACCAGGATCTCTTCTTGCTCCTCAGAAAGGAAAGCTGCTTAAAACTGGAAGATGCGTCAGGCTTGTCTTTATTCTTACTGGGCTTATAAAAACTTAAGCACTGGGGTGTCCCAAGTCCAGAGTCAAAATTTCTCCCCTTCCCCCAGCTTCTCTCTTTGAACTCCTGCTCTTATCTGATTTCCATATGTCCCCTGTACCCAACCAGAACCTCTTATTTATAAAAGCCTCAGCATAGTAATGTTTTCTCCTTATGCCACATACTAACTATATGGGGTAAGGGTGGGGAAAGAGCGTTGTGAAAGCCTAGTTGGGGTTGGGTAAATAATTTAGTGTTTTCAATGATTGATTTATTTTTGCTGTTGTTTGTTTTTTAGTTGAGGGGGCATATATTGAGGTGTTTTTCTGAAGCATCATTTTATAGATATCTACCAATCTTTTCACTTATGACTATCTGTTCTTTCTACAGGGCACAGCAGATACAAGGCACGTGGCCTCAGAAATTCCCTGTGAAGGAAAGATGGCTAATGCAAACTGCCATTTTTATCCTGTCTAACGGATTCTGGGACTGTGTGTACTAATGGTACTTCTTTGTTAAATGGCATATAGTCAATTTCCCCTAAATTAGAGAAACTATTTCTTACTAAGTGAGGGAGTGAGAAGAGAAGACATCACAGAACAGGTTAGGGATTGCTCCAAACAAAGGGTATGCTGTAGCTTAGCAGGAGGAGTGGGAGAAATAGATGATTAAATTTCCTGAGTAATCGTTAATGAGTAATCAATGAAGCATTTTTTTGAACCCTTCTTTTATGCCCAAGGGTGAAACAGGCATGTGAGAATCAATGATATACATGACATGATATTTTGGTTTAAAAGCGTGTTCCTAATGCAAATGAAATCGTGGGAAGATGAATCTGTCAGCAGGGGATAAAATGGAATGAAATAGGGAGATACTGGAAGCTGGTGGACTTGCTGGAAGTCTATTTTTTAAAAAATAGTTTATTGATGTGACATTCACATAACATAAAATTAATCATTTTAAAGTGAACAATTCAGTGGCATTTAGTTCATTTGCAATGTTTTACAACCATCATCTATATCTAGTTCCAAAACATTTCCAGCATTCCAAAGTAAAACCCCTTACCTATTGAAAGCATTCTTCTAGTCAAGCTATATGAAGGAAATAAAAAAATAATAATAATAATAAAAAAAGAAAGCATTCTTCCCTCTCTCCAGACTCTGGCAGCCACTAATCTGTGTACTGTCTCTATGGATTCACTGATTCTGGTATTTCATATAAATGGAATCATATAGCTTGTGATCTTGTGTGTCTGGCTTCTTTCACTTAGCATAATGCTTTCAAGGTTCATCCACCTTGTAGCATGTATCATCAGTACTTCATTCCTTTTTGTGGTTAAGTCAGTGGTCCCCAACCTTTTTGGCACCAGGGACCAGTTTCCAGAAGGCAATTTTTCCACCGACGGGGAGGAAGAGCTCAGGCGGTGATGTACGTGAGCCATGGGGAGCGGCTGTAAATACAGATGAAGCTTCACTTGCTTGCCCGCTGCTCACCTTCTTCTCTGCAGGTCCTACATTTCTTGGAAAACAATTTTTTCCATGGAGGTGGGGGTGGGATGGGGCGAGGGAGCTCTGCCACCCCATCCCTAACTGGCACCAGTCCATGGCCCTAGAGGTTGAGGACCACAGGGCTGAGCAGTATTCTGGAAGTCTATTTTTGACTAATGTGAAGCCAGGTGGCTGAAATGACTCATCTAAAATAGTTTTGATGCAGGGGGTGACCATTAAACTGTGTAGTTCCATTTAGTCTTTACAAAAGAAGAATCTAAGATGTTCATTCTGGGCGAATGCAGATCTTACCTCACTGATAGAAATAGAACAGTGGAAGGGAGGTTGATTTTAGGCAGTAAGATCTGAAGTTTAGGGTAGGAATAAAATTAGTCAGTGGAGATATTCCATGGAGATCTGAAAATTCAGGAAAGAATTGAGAGTTGAGGTTTAGAGTAAAAAAAATGATTGTCATTCATTAAGTTTCAACTGATAGCAGCAGATTGGAAAATAGCCTGGGCACAGGAATTGAACACTCCACGGAATGCCAAGCATAAATTTTATTTTGGCAAAGTGATTTGCTGTGCTACTATTGGGGCAAAGTTGAATGCGGGAGGTAGGGGATTTATGGAGACAAGGAGACATGCTGAAGAAGTTGTCACCCAGGCTTATTCCAACGAGAGTGGCAGTGAGAATATGTGATGAAGAGAAGCTCAGTTCTTTTGTCTATACAGAAAAAGAAGAATCTAAGATGGTCATTCTGGGTGAATGGAGATCATACCTTAGTGATAGAAACAGAATAGCTGAAGGGAGATTAATTTTAGGGAATAAGAAGTTTCAATCCTGGTAGATGCCAGACTCTCTGAGAGCAGAAAGTTGGGTGGAATGGTGGAGAGGCCATAAGATTTGGTCAGACTAGGATTCAAATTTGGGTTCTACCACTTACTGTCTGAATATATTTAGACAAATAACTCTTCTGAGCTAGGGGAGGATTAAATGAGATAAAATTTGTTAAGATGAAAGATACATAGTTCACAGGCAGGCAATTACATATATGTACATTTTGGGGGGTAGATATGTATTTTCGGGAGGGTGGGGCAGACAGAGAAGGATGCTGAAAACTCCATGTGGAACTCATGCTCTGGGAAAGGTGAACTGCTGTCCCTTGAAAAGCAAAGTGAACATGGTGTCAGTTATTTATCTATGTACTTGTTCTTATTCGCTTATTTATTTTACTTTGTCTTGTTCCTAAAAGGATTTATGAAAATAGTTGGCAGAGATACCTATCATAAAAAAATGGTTTACAAGGATAGTTTATGAAAGTACATATATTACAAGATCAAACATAAATAAAAATTAGGTTTTAAAAAGTGAGGGAGGGCCCTGCAAGGTGGCTCACGCCTGTAATCCTAGCACTCTAGGAGGCTGAGGCGGGCGGATCGCTCAAGGTTAGGAGTTTGAAACCAGCCTAAGCAAGAGCGAGACCCCCGTCTCTACTAAAAATAGAAAGAAATTCATTGGCCAACTAAAAATATATATAGAAAAAATTAACCAGGCACGGTGGCGCATGCCTGTAGTCCCAGTTACTCGGGAGGCTGAGGCAGGAGGATCGCTTGAGCTCAGGAGTTTGAGGTTGCTGTGAGCTAGGCTGATGCCATAGCACTCTAGCCCAGGCAACAGAGTGAGTCTCTGTCTCAAAATAAATAAATAAATAAATACATAAATAGCGAGGGAGAAGGGAAACCAAAAGGAAGATCATAAGAAATCTCCGGCGGGGTTGCAACAGAAAACTAGTGCCAGGAATTTTACACCTTTGTGGACATAGGCTATAAATTTGGCTTGGAAAGGTAGATATTGTCGCTTTGTTTGATACAGAGTCACCCAGGAGGAAGTATCTTCCTGGTCAAAGGTTGAGGAGGGAAGCTGGCTGACGTGGCTGTTAACTGCAGATATTAAATGGTTTTCTTCTGATGGATATTCCACTTTATTGCTGCAAGCACATCTTGCCATCATATCTGTTAACAGCTCCTGTAATACTTTGCTTAATTTGTTTTCCAGGGGTGTGCTTAAGTAGGTAAAGATTTTGTGAACTTTCTATGCTGTTCCTCTACGACTTTGCATCTCACTAAATGATTTTTTTTTTTTTTTTGAGACAGAGTCTGGCTTTGTTGCCCAGGCTAGAGTGAGTGCCGTGGCGTCAGCCTAGCTCACAGCAACCTCAAACTCCTAGGCTCAAGCAATCCTGCTGCCTCAGCCTCCTGAGTAGCTGGGAATACAGGCATGCGCCACTATGCCCGGCTAATTTTTTCTATATATATTAGTTGGCCAATTAATTTCTTTCTATTTATAGTAGAGATGGGGTCTCACTCTTGCTCAGGCTGGTTTTGAACTCCTGACCTCAAGCAATCCACCCGCCTCGGCCTCCCAGAGTGCTAGGATTACAGGCGTGAGCCACCGCGCCCGGCCTAAATGATTTTTTTTAAAACCCACATGCTGAAGCCATCTCAGGGAACACTGGAGCAAGGGTGGGTGTGCTTGGCTTGGGGCAGAATAGTGGGGATTGGCTTGTTCCTTTCCAGGTTGGAATGGCACACAGAGAGTTGCTGAGTGGGGGTCAGAAGCCAGAGATTTGACATCTTAGCACCTTCTGGGTTGGGTCTTCAGTTTGGCACCAGTATTTTGTTTGAACTAAATTGCCAGAATTTATATAAAAATAAATATAGGTAAGTCTATATAAATATAGATATACCCATATTTATTTTGTTTATTTTTCTTCCCCCCAGCTTTATTGAGGTATGCTTGACAAATAAAAATTATATATATTTAAACCATAAAACATGATGTTTTGATATATGTATATATTATAAAATAATTAGCACTATCAAACTAATTAATGTATTCGACACCTCATAGTTACTATTTTTTTGTTGTGAGAACACTTACCATCAACTCTTTTGGCAAATTTCAAGTATACACTACAATACTACTGACTATATTCACCATGCTGTACATTAGATCTCCAGAATTTAATCATGCTGCATAATTGAACCTGTATTTAAATACAAACACTCTTCAAAAATACATTTTATTTTTTTTTGAGGCTGAGTCTAACTCTGTTGCCCCAGGCCAGAGTGTAGTGGTATGATCATAGCTCACAGCAATCTCAACTCCTGGGCTCTAGTGATCTTCCTGCCTCAGCCTCCTGAGTAGCTGGGACTACAGGCATGCGCCACCACGCCAGGCTCATTTTTCTATTTTTAGTAGAGATGGCGTCTTGCTTTTGCTCAGGCTGGTCTCGAACCCCTGAGCTCAAGTGATCCTCCCACCTTGGCCCCCTAGTGCTAGGATTACAGGAGGGAGCCACTGCCCTGCGTTCAAAGATACATTTCTAAGCCAAATATGCATAATGTTTTGATTATCTGATCTTGTTAGTCAATCACATCTTAGTTCTATTCCTATTAGCAGTAAATGATAAAGAGTCAGCATTAACTCTGAGAAATTCAGCCCTTTGCTTGTGCAGCTTTAAATATTTTAAAGCATTTCAGGATGTCCGTACTGTACATTTATGATTCTCACAAAAACACCCTGAATAAGGCAGAGGAGGTATTAACATCATCCTCATTTCACGAATGAAGAAAATTTTAAAGCTTTTAATTTGATTTTAAATTCATATTTCTGGGAAGTAGGGTGAAAATTTTACATCCTGCTTTTCTTATGAAAAGTAGAGAAACCTATGTTATCCTGGATTGGATCCTGGAACAGAAAAAAATGACATTAGTGAAAAAATTGTTGAAATCTGGAATTTAGTTAATCATCGTGTACCAATGTTGGTTCTCAGTTTTGGCAACTGTATCATGGTCATGAATCTAGAAACAAAGGGGGTAATCTGAACAATCACTGTTTCAGGAATACCTGGGATCTATAGGAGGCATAAGTAAGAATTTTAGAAAAAAGATGTTGAATAAGTGGTCAGGGAATTATGGGAAAGTAAGGAAGATCATCTAAAAGCATCAAGTTACAAAGGACTGAAGAGAAGGCAGTAATGTCAGAGGCAATATCCCATTCCCGGTAAATCTATAACTGTACTCATTCCTTTGTCTTCTGTTGCTTCTTTGGGGTTTCCTAGCTCTAGGAATGGCACCACCACCCACAAGTTGCTAAGACTGAAACTAGACACTCTTCCTTCTTCCTGAGCCCTCTACCAATCAGTTTCCATGGCCTGTGGATTCTTTCTAGAACTGAGGATCTTTTACATCTACTACCAAGTTCAGGCCACTAGGATCTCTCACTTGAACTCTTTCCCGCAATAGTCTCCAAACTGGTCTTCCTCCTTCCCATTCTCTAGGATGATGATGATGATTATTATTATTATTCTTGGTAAATGTAACAAAGTAATTTTTATTGGGGGAGAGGACTCTTTAGAACAATACATTTTAGATCAAAAAATATAAAATTGTCTATATGTTCTATTTTGACATTTTTTAAATTATCAGTTGATATTACCAGATTATGTATCAGTAAACCAAATTCTGACTTTAGTGCTCTAATAGTCTTCAAACCTCTGCTTCTCTATATCCCTATACCTTGCTGGACTAAGCTATCTTGGCAAAGCACCGTTACTCACGAAAATGTTTCACAGATGGTTTCTATAACTAATGATAAAAAATTCTTTCACCTTGTTTTTAATACTCAAGACAAAAATACCATGTCTTAAAAAAAAAAAAGTACTTGTAATTCATCTCCTAACAGATTACTTTAAGGCATAAGATTGTCTACTAAAGGGAATATTTAGATGGAATTGGGAAATTGTTATGGTCCAAATATTACTTTTGCTAAGTTAAAATATTGGTTCCTCATCCACTCAGATGAATGAGCTGTTTTGACTCAAGATAATAATTAAAATGGTAGAATTCAAACAATTTCTATGAGATCATGATTATCTATCTTTGTAATCATAATGATCTGGAAATCTGGCCATTATAAGAAACAGTTACAAACTCTCAATTAGGTAGTAGGGGCTGACTGGATGTTGCTCTACCACCACCCTTTCAGTATACTGTGATATTCCATGACACCTAATGAACATAGACACTGGCATGACTTCAGTTTAGTCCTCCTTTTAAGAATCTCTATATTACTGGGGTTACAATGCCCCTATAATGCTCAGGAAGGCTCCTTGCATATAGTAGCATTCACAACTTGTTTGTTGTTTTTGTTTATTTGTTTTGTTTTGAGACAGAGTCTCACTTTGTTGCCCAGGCTAGAGTGAGTGCTGTGGTGTTAGCCTAGCTCACAGCAACCTCAAACTCCTGGGCTCAAGCGATCCTTCTGCCTCAGCCTCCCGAGTAGCTGGGACTACAGGTGTGCGCCACCATGCCCGGCTAATTTTTTTTATATATATTAGTTTAGCAATTTCTTTCTATTTTATAGTAGAGACGGGGTCTCACTCTTGCTCAGGCTGGTTTTGAACTCCTGACCTTGAGCAATCTGCCCGCCTCAGCCTCCCAGAGTGCTAGGATTACAGGCGTGAACCACCGCACCTGGCCACAAATTGTTTGTTGAAAGCATCAATTAATTAGTGAATTTATATTTATTTATATGTATCCTGGATACAAATGCTATACCTGTGCATCTTCTCACTTAGCATATATTGCACATTGGATCAATGAATACTTAGGTATTGATACCCTTAATTAATTTAAAGAACATAAGCTGTCATTCAAGATTGGTCTTAATTATGACCATATCATTTTTGGGATGATAGCTTTGGTATTTTTTTCTCTGCTACTTCCTCTTAACACTTTATTGTTAGATATACTAAGCAATGTGATACACAGAAGAACCAGTGATTTTCGAGTTGTGCCAAAATGAAATATACTATTCTACAAGTTTAAACATTTGAAAAAGAGAATACATATTTTCATGAGAATGAAAGTTTAAAATTTTTAATGTTTAGAAATGTGAGTGTCAAAGCAGATGGTTTGTCCTCCTCCATTCCATTCTCTAAGATTATTTTTTTCCCTCTTCCTTTTTGTTTTTCCTTTTGTCTTTTGGAATTTTTAAAAATAGAGAAAAATCCAAGAGAATAACAGTCATCCATATTTTAATCATCCAGAATTAACTACTGTTGACATATTGTTTGCAGCCAGTTTTTATTTTTAAAGAAAAAATCATTTTTTTTGTTTTTTAAAAAAGAAAATAACTGTATTCCATAGAAAGTATTCAAGCAAGATGAAAGAATTAGAAAGGTGAAAGTTAAGAAACCACCTCTAGTCTCCTGTTGCAGAAATTATCTCCATGTTATTAGTAAGCAACATCCTCTCAATGCACAGTGATCTTTCTTAATAAAAACTTCATCAGTGTCATTTCCATACCTAAAATCCTTAATTGTTCCAATCTAATCATGAGAAAAATATCAGGCAAACCCAACCCAAAAGACAGTCTACAAGACATCTGAACAGTACTCCTCAAAATTGTCCAGGTCATCGAAAACAAAGAAAGACTAAAAAACTGTCTCAGCCAAGAGGTTCTTAAGGAGATAAGATGATTTAAATATAATGGGCTGTCCTGGTTGGGATCCTAGAACAGAAAAGGACATTAGTTGAAAAACCAGTGAAATCTGAATAAAATCTGGAGTTTAGTTAGTAGTAATGTACCAATACTGATTCTTTAGTTTTAGCAAATGTGCTATGGTCACGTAAGATGTTAAGATTAGGGAAAACTGGGTGAGGGGTATACAGAAACTCTTTTTTGCCATCTATGGAACTTTTCTGTAAATCTAAAATGATTCCAAAACAAAAGGCTGTGTATATAATAAATGTGTGTGTGTGTGCACGTGCGTAGAGAGAGAGAGAAAGAGAGAGGCTATTTACACAGAAAACGAAAGCCTGTAGTGGCAGCGTTTAGCTTTCAGGACATTTACACTCCTTAGTTTAACACGCAAGGCCTTTCATGGTCTAGGGCCTGAGTTCCTGTCTCTGGTCTCACCTCCCCGCAACCCACCCACACCAGTGCTTACCCTTCATTGGGGTCACATGGAACCATGTGATCATGTCACACTCTTCGTTGCCAGACTGCTACTCCTGTGTTTCCTTATTTATTTATTTATTTGAGCCAGAGTCTCACTCTGTTGCCCAGGCTAGAGTGCTGTGGCGTCAGTCTAGCTCACAGCAACCTCAAACTCCAGGGCTCAAGCGATCCTCTTGCCTCAGCCTCCCAAGTAGCTGGGATTACAGGCATGGGCCACCATGCCTGGCTAGTTTTTTGTATATATTTTTAGTTGGCCAATTAATTTCTTTCTATTTTTAGTAGAGACGGGGGTCTCCTCTTGCTCAGGCTGGTTTCGAACTCCTGACCTTGAGTGATCCACCCGCCTCAGCCTCTCAGAGTGCTAGGGTTACAGGCGTGAGCCACCGCGCCCAGCGTTGTTTCCTTTTTTAGTGTCGTCTCCTAATTTTTTTTTATCTCCTCTTTTTTTTCAAGTCTATCTCCTCCCTTCCCATGCCCCCACCCTGATGGAAGCCACCATTGCATCTTATTTGAATTACTGAAATCACTTTCTGACTAGTTTTCTTGCCCCCACTCTTATCCCCATCCAATGCATTCTCCATTCAACAGCTACAGTGATCTCTTAAAAGTACAAATTTAGGCCGAGCATGGTGGCTCACACCTGTAATCCTAGCACTTTGAGAGCCAGAGGCCAGGAATTTGAGACCAGTCTGAGCAAGAGCGAGACTCTATCTCTACAAAAAATAGAAAAATTAGCTGGCTGCTGTGGCATGTGCTTGCGTAATCCCAGCTACTTGGGAGGCTGAGGCAGGACGATTTCCTGTATTGGGGAAAGAAAATAAAAAGAGTACAGATTTAATTTGTTGGTCTTAAAACTTTTCACTGGGTTCTCTTTGTTCTTAGAATAAAACCCCAAAAGGCCTGTAACCTCATTGCTAGGAGAGCTCAGGAGCAGCATTTCTATAATAGGCTCCGTAGTGGGGTGCAGTGGTCAGAGAAAAAGTTCCCTTTCCAAGGCTATACTTTCCTCGGCATCATTCTTGCCCCATCTCCTCATCTGGTTAAATCCTATTAATCATTCAATGACCATTTTATAAAAACTTTCCTTGATCTATCTATACTCCAACTCCCTCCTCCAATTACTGGTTTCTCCCTAGTATGTGAGGAGAGGCTACTATTTTTTTCATGGTTAAGAGTCTGTCTGGAACAAACATATGAAAAAATGCTCAACATCTCTAATCATCAGGGAAATGCAAATCAAAACCACAATGAGATATCACTTAACTCCAGTGAGAATGGCCTTTATCAAAAAGTCCCCAAACAATAAATGCTGGCATGGATGTGGAGAGAGAAGAACATTCCTACACTGCTGGTGGGACTGCAAACTAGTTCAGCCTCTGTGGAAAGCAATATGGAGGTACCTCAAAGCGATACAAGTAGATCTACCATTTTATCCAGCAATTCCACTACTGGGCGTCTACCCAAAAGATCAAAAATCACTTTATGAAAAAGACACATGCACTCAAATACTTACAGCAGCACAATTCACAATTGCAAAGTTGTGGAAACAACCCAAGTGCCCATCAATTCATGAGTGGATTAATAAAATGTGGTATATGTATACCATGGAGTACTACTCAGCTTTAAGAAACAATGGTGATCTAGCACCTCTTGTATTTTCCTGGATAGAGCTGGAACCCATTCTACTAAGTGAAGTATCTCAAGAATGGAAAAACCAGCACCACATGTACTCACCAGCAAATTGGTATTAACGGATCAACACCTAAGTGGACATATAGGAGTAACATTTATCGGTGTCGGTAGGGTGGGAGGGAGGAAGAAGGGACGGGTATATACAACCACAACGAGTAAGATGTGCAACGTTTGGGGGATGGACACGCTTGAGGCTCTTACTCGAGGGGGCAGGGGAGTATGGGCAATATATGTAACCTTAACATTTGTACCCCCATAATACGCTAAAGTGAAAAAAAAGAGAGAGTCTGTCTGGGTTTGAATTTGGCTCTATTCTTTAGCGGCTGTGTGACTGTGGGCGAGCCACTTGGACTCTCTGTGCCTGTTTCCTTATCATTTGTGAGGAATTATAAGTAAAGTGCTTAGAGCATCACCTGGCAACAGAGTAGGGTTCCAAAATAGCAGTCGCTAGGTTATAATCTGTTCTGTGCCTTTGTAACCCTGAATATAAATATAATTAATGTATTATATTGGTACCACTGTGTCTCTAGTGTCTAACACAAATATTTGTTGAATAACTATTGTTTCCCTTGTTCAGAATATGCTTTTATTCTTTCCGCTTACCCTTCTCCATGTGGGCAATCAACGCATGCTCCTGTTCCAAACTCAGCTCAAGTCCTGCTCCACCAAGAGCATTCCCTGATCGTGGCATCCCGTCTAAAGCAGAGATTTCTCCTCTGGCTCCTAAAGCTCCTACAGTTCCCACTTCATTAGAACTGCCCATGCCTCTCATTAGATAATAATAATCCCTGCGAGCACTATAAATTCACAAAAAAGTTCCCAATGGTGTTGAATCATTGGATTGGTGTCTCCAGGATCACTGTGGTGCTGTGAAGATCAAATGGTAAGTTCTCAGTAATTTTCCTACCTAAAAAGTCAACCTGAAGTTTTGCAAGAAAAGTGAACGGAGTCAAGATTCTCTGATAGAATTCTGGCAGTTAATAAAGACTTACAGCTCTGGTGTATCAGGGCTTTTGGGCACAGAAAAAGGGAATCGTGTTGGAAAACTTTTAGGTGAAAGGTTGATAGTTGATAAGGCTGAGGAAGTTTAAGAAGCATGTACTCATATTGTGTGTTTATGAATAAAATCGTCTGAAAAGCAGGTAGTGTAAGCTTCTCAGGTGCCTTTTCCTTTTAAATATCTCGAGACATCTTTTATGTTGTTGGTACATAATAAATGCTTAGCAAATGCTTATTGGATGAGCATAAATGCACATCAGAGAAGATTAGAGCAAGAAAGAACTTTAAAGACATCTGGTCCAACTCCTTCATGATGAATGCAAATTATTTTTTTAGAAGGTTTCAAAATGAAAGATAAAAATTTTCATGTTTTAGAGAGATTATTAAAAAATAAACTAGGGCTGCTATAGACCATGAATAAAGATAATTTTCTAAGCATAGTCAGAACTTTAACGGCAGGGAAAAAATAAATTTCTGGGTTTTCTTTACAAATGGAGGATGGGATTTTTTATGTCCAACAGATCTATTCCTTTGAATTTTTGTATTAATCTGGAATGACCAGCCAGTTCTGGACTACAGTGAGAAATTTAGCTCACATTTTTCCCAGCTGTGATAAATTCCCAGCATTTTGAGGAATTAAAAAAATTTCAATACAAAAAATGTATTTCATATAGGAACCAAATACCCAGCACTGAAACCTTAGTCTTTATTTTTCCTACGGCTTTCATGGAGGAACAACTAACCAGTTGATTGGGGAACTTTGGTTACTTTCAAATAGTCAGTGTGAGCAATAATGTTTATATCACAAATACCAATGCAATATTGTGCCGTTCACCCATTTATGCAACAAACACGTGTTCGAAAGGCAGCTGCATTAAGGGAAGAGAGAGTTGAGGTGTTGCGATGTTGTTTCGGCACTAGCAGGCAACCTCAGCAAAGTTGTAGAGAACTTTTTTCCAGAAGTGAGATCAGTCTAATCACAAAAGATTATATTACCCTGAGATTTAAAAACACGTTTCATGAAAGAAACTGAGAAATTGAAATCTGAGTGTGTCAGTTCTCCCAGGAGGGCAAGCATGAGGCCATACTGATGCTTAATTTTCTTTTGAATACTTTAAGTGAGAATTTGGATTTACCTGAGATTTAAACCTGATTGACAAAGCCCTTGAGGAGCTCTCTTCAGCTACAGAAACAAGAAGAGTTAATTGGGCAAGATAATGGAGTCAATTTTGTTAATTCTTCAAGTATTACCGTTTCTTTTCTTCTTCCGTCAGTTTGGGGGGTAATTATAAAAGCAATAAAAATCAGATTTAAAGACTAGAGTCTTTCCAAGTAATTTAAATACTGCGAAGCAATGACTGGGCAGCATAACAAAACCAGCAAGAAGTACAGCCTCAATAGGCTATTGAAAATGGATAAATTTTCTTACAGATTTCTCATTAAGAAAAGTCTAAAAGTTAAGTTTTGCAGAGCATTTAATAAGTTTGTTTTCTTCCTGAGCACGATCTGGAATCATGTGACAAATTATCAATTGTCACTGTGGAATTTTGGTCACATGATAAAATGGAAAGTTGATATAGCTTTCATTTTTGTGGATAAAGAGAGCCTTATTTGTATTTTTTTTTTTTTTTTTGAGACAGAGTCTCTGTTGCCCAGGCTAGAGTGCCGTGATGTCAGCCTAGTTCACAGCAACTTCAAACTCCTGGGCTCAAGTGATTCTCCTGCCTCAGCCTCCCGAGTAGCTGGGATGACAGGCATGCACCGCCATGCCAGGCTAATTTTTCTATATATTTTTAGTTGTCTGACTAATTTCTTTCTATTTTTAGTAGAGACGGGGTATTACTCTTGCTCAGGCTGGTCTTGAACTCACTCCTGACTTCCAGCGATCCTTCTGCCTTAGCCTCCCAGAGTGCTAGGATTACAGGCATGAGCCACCACGCCCGGCCTTGATTTCGATTTTTCTCTTTTCTTTTTCTTTTTTTCTATGCAGTTTAGAATAGCAAAAAATTCCAAGCACCCCAATTGTCCATCAGAAGGAAATTACTAAGATGCATGATTTGTATCCACACAATTTATGGGTAGATTCAGAGTATAGATAAAAAATGCCTACCATATATTATTCATTAATTTGCTCAAAAGATTGCATTGGGCCTGTAATCCTAGCTCTCTGGGAGGCCGAGGTGGGCGGATCATTTGAGCTCAGGAGTTCGAGACCAGCCTGAGCAAGAGCGAGACCCCATCTCTACTATAAATAGAAAGAAATTAATTGGCCAACTAATATATATAGAAAAAAAAATTAGCCGGGCATGGTGGCACATGCCTGTAGTCCCAGCTACTTGGGAGGCTGAGGCAGGAGGATCGCTTGAGCCCAGGAGTTTGAGGTTGCTGTGAGCTAGGCTGACGCCATGACACTCACTCTAGCCTGGGCAATAAAGTGAGACTCTGTCTCAAAAAAA